>LRSR01010157.1:0-25519 GCA_001579985.1 Hypsibius dujardini | reverse complement strand
TTCCCCAGTAGAAGCGGGATCTGCGTGTTCACCACCGCTAAGCATACTGAACACTAAAAAACAGGCAAAAATCACTTCTTAACACAACGTGTACAATTGATTGATCACTTGTCTATTGATCGCTAATTATCATCATTTGTCAACTCGAGCTACCAATTGATTGATGACTTGGCAAAATAACCCAAAAGACCAAAACAATCAACCAATCAATCAAATAAATTCAAGCCTGTAAATCGAGTAAAAAATTTAACCGTTTTAGCGCCATATAGACCCAACGATTTCCTCAGTTTTTTTATAAGCATAAGGAAAATTTAGGAGCCCATCGTACCGCAATAGCGCCGAGAAGGAGTAACAAATCCGGCCGAAGAAATTGCCAAAAGAGTCTCCAATCAAATGTTCCCCCTCCTCCGCCACCACCCGCGCTCCTCCGCACATCACTCTCATTCTGTGCGTCACGAAAGGCCTGCACGCGATTTTGCTGCCGGTTCTCCGCAGCTGCTTCGCAGAACGCGCGCTTCCTATGAAAGGCAAAGACGGAGTAAGCGCCGAGGCAGCCCAATAAAGATGGCGCAAACAGCAGGCTCCCATTGTTTGATTTCGTCCCAGCTGAAGGCGGAGATTTTAGCCGACATTTACGGAGACACGATGTGAAAAGCTGACGGATGCTTCGGGTAGTGGATGGTGTGAAGTGAGAGGAGAAGGAGGATGGGAGGGGAAGGGGATGAAGGGAGGAGACGTTTTGGAATGGTCCACGTTGCAAGAAGATGACGCCATGGCGGCGAGGAACGGCCACAAGTGGACCGCGAAGCAAGGATAGAAGCATTTAAATGATGTGTGGTGATGAAAACGCGTTTGTTTTTTTGGGTAGAAAGCCGGACGAAAAGGAAAAAAGATATTCTTTTGACTGTTTGCTCTTCTTCGAGCCGTACGCTTGTAGATACGTGGCCTTATTATAGCCCTAGCCGGTTCAAGAGACTTATCTCGATCAGTGCACACAGCTATACGTACAGGCCGAGCTGAGCGGCATAACTGGGATAATGCTACATTATGGCCACATGTTGTGATCAGCTGGGAAAGTGACGTCACATATATTACAGCATAACCAACACTTATTTATGGCTCTTCCATCAGTTAACCACCAGTTGAGGCTGTTTATAGCTCTTCTCAGGTTAATAAAAAAATAAAAGCGATGGATGAGATGTTAGGGCAGACGGACACAAAGATGAGTTTGGAGGTATACTGAGACAGACGGACTGAATGACGGACGGACGGACGCACAGACAGTCTTCGCCATAGAATCATAAACTGATTAAACTGCTTTGTAATTAGTAATCTAACAAGTTAAAGAAAGCCGGACAAATCAAGGAAGCCGCAAATTTTACTTTTTATTGCAAAAGGTATTATACTGCAAATTGAAGCAATCAGTAAGAGTATTGCGTATGCTCCACTATGTCTTCAATACGTTAGTCCATTTCCACAAGGTCAGGCGAGTTTGCTACACGTCGCCGCGAAATTCTAGGCAACGGCCCTTCCGAAAGCTGGAGATATTGTGTTCATACATATTAACGTAAATAAAAATTGATTTGGCAAGACAACAGCAACGAATGACCATTGATTTGGCTAGGCGACGTATCGGTAGATAGACCTGTGTGAAAGAATTCTCATATCAGTATGAGTGTGCACTTGAAAATATCTATAAAAATGCTTAATATATTCACAACGAACCGGTTTTCATCCGTTCGAGAGAGGTAGTCCTTGGCGATGAGGCCCTCGATGCTCTTCTTCACCATATCCATGGTGGGGGTGAATCGATGCCGGAGCTGGACGTTGAGTTCGGCGACCAGTTCACTGTGGTCCAACTGTTGGCGCCCCTTCATGATACGAATGATAGCCGCGTCAACTTCATGTCGGCGGTCGCTCTCCAACTTATCCTTGGCTTCTCGCATTTCCTCGTCCTGCTGCTCTTCCTTAAAGTCCAGCTTGACACCTACACACACACAACACAAATTTAAAGAAAATATAGTCAATTAAAAATTCAGTTAAAATAAAATAAAAAAGTAAAATATCAAAAAAAAACTAAGAAAGTTAGTCAAATTGAGCCAAAATCTGGACAGAATTTTTTCAGTTTAATTTTTCAGCTTAGTCTTGTTTAAAAAAATTAATAGATATTGAGACCAAATGCTAAGACACTACACAATAAAAAAACAACACAGCCAAACGGTAAGATAAAGCGTTAGACTACGTTTACACGTCATAGACAATTGTCTTCACCCTTTAAATTTTTAGTTTATTCAAATTAATAGATTCAGATTTTAGAATTGTTAGTGAACATTAATCTAGATTATTCGTGAAACTGGAATTTTAATTACTTAAAACCTGGCTTAATCTAGTTTGGTGATTTGATTAATTATTATGATGCCGCAGATTGATACGTACCACTATTGACCTTAACCTTGTAGAGGGGCGAGTAGAAGCTGTCGTTGATGATGAAGCAAGTTGCATTTTCCGCTGAAAAAACAGCTGATGTATGAAAGAACCAAAAGTCTGATTGAAAGAACGCCTTATCATGCCTCTTATAAAGAAGTGAAAAATAAACAAGACATCTATCAAAACATTACAATTTACTTATAAGCAATCCCAGATCAAGCAGATTTTAACAGCGATTTTTTGTCTTCTTTTCTACGACGGATCATTATAATATTCGTTTGTATACTGTAGCTGCATTTCACTCAAATACAATAAAGCTTGTACCTCCCAACGTATGGGCGTTTGGAATGGAATCGTTCTTTGTTTAAATTAACTCGAAATTTGCCCAATGGCCTGGCACTATCCTATTATATCCTATAATAATATATTGATATATATTGTTTCGGCATTTCCCTTCATATTACACCGCTGCCAATACTTTCTTTACCGGTGAATTTGCCTCCACCGAGTTTCAGCAGTATCCGGATCTTCCCGGTCGAGAGGGTTGCGATGGTCCTCTTCAAATCTTTCTCCGGAATAGCAGAAGCTGTTAAAATGTCTTGATAGGACCACTCGGGTTGCTGGTTGAACAGCATCAACACGCACATCTGGTAGGTGGTCACTTGCAGGATGTGTCGGCGGACCATTTTCGCCGTGGCCGGGCTCGTCTCGATGGGAGCTTTTTCGTTGATAGCGGGGGCTCCGTAAAACTCCGCACTCATTTCCGCGGTACCCAGGTTGTTTTGCAGACTCAATTGGCGACCGTTGTGCGTGTCCAAATATAACCTGCAACGGATAACGGTGACTCAACTGTGGACTTGGCAAATTATGTTGTGTACAATATGCATACTGCAGGGATGTGACCTTGACTTACTCTTTACTTTCAAACAAAGACAAGTGAGAAAAGAGGGAAAGATAATCAGCAAACAGATAGACAGATAGACAGACAAACAGACAAACAGACAGACAAACAGACAGACACAGACAGACACAGAGAGACAGACAGACAGACAACCAGCCATACAGACAGACAGACTCAAGTGGGCTCATTAATTTTTCTTATCCATTCGTACTTTCGAAATTCCAGGAATCCTTTTTGAATATCGTTAGGTAAGTGGACATTTGCGGTGGCGGGTGGCATGGGCCAAAATCCAGTGGTTAAAACTTGCACGCTTAGGTCGATTGACAGTGGTGGTATCTACAGAATCAGGACATACACTGTATTTATACGTCCCCCTGAATATTGGCAGACCTTGGAAAGGTCATGTGTCTACTTACATCCGACTGGAAACAGAAATCACGGAATTTGTCGTTGAACGTCGCAGAGACTAGGATGTCACGGTACATCCCTTCCAACTTGGACGTGTAACTATAGCCACATTCGTGACGCAGCTTGGAGAGCATTGCTTTCTCAGATTCGTCTGGAGTTGTTCTTGAAGCCAGAAGTCGCCGCGCCAAGTGATGCTTGTAGAAACGCTCAAAGACGTCCTTCTCGTGGAGGTACCGGAACAAGGTCATAGATTGGGCTAATGTGGTGTTAATTTGCTGCTCTGTTAGCTGGAAGACGGCATAATTTTGTTCAGATGGCGTAAAATAAAGTTTCGTCATTTAAAAAAGCTTGACTGTTTTATTTGAAATTCGAAACATTGGTTGTTAAAATTATTTTACCACACAAAACCGAGTTTTTTTAACTAATTGTATTTTGATCTTATTCGTATTTCAAAAGTAGGGACTAGAAAGTTTCTGCAAGTAAATATTGTAGAGATTTAAAAATTGAAAGCTTACAACTATTAGGGGTTTTCAAAGTCAACACCCACATTTTTGTTGCCGTTCTTTAGCTGCTCATCGATGAAGAGTGAGAGCAGCTCCGGCGCCCGTTTGTTTAGATTGAAAAAGTACTCGAAATCGTCGGCGATCATCCGACGGAAGCGTTGGTCTTTTTTGAAGGATTTCTCGAGGAAAAGGTCGTACTCCTTTTTCAAGTCCAACAGAGACTACATAAAAAGGAAATGACAATACAAATAGCGATACTTTTTATTTCTAATTAGTCTGCTACTCGCTGTATTGACTTCACCATTAGGATGAGAAGTGTGACTGAAAAGGACCCATTGAGACAGGCAAACAAGAAGGAATAGGAGGTATAATGCTTACGTGGGAGGGAGGTGGAACGCCAAATGTTTACGTTTAGTTTTTTCATATGAGTGCAACATTAGTGATCATTTCAAAACTCATTTCAAGCGCGACTAAATAAAAACTATTTTTTGGCGAAACGTCCAAGTTGGGAAAACACTGGAAAATTCCGTTTTCCGTAACCTATGCTGTAAAAATGACCATTTATCGGAATGCATTAAATAATAATTATTTTGATACAACCTCAATTCGAAATTTTATTTTAATCGATTGTCATCAGCCAAGTATTTTTCTGGCATCAGGGAGCGGAGCAGAGCTGTGCCGCTAATTTAGCGGTCAAGTACGTCAGCGTAGCGGTGATTCCAATTAGAGGACGTAGCGGCAATGAAATTAGCGGTGCGGATTTAGCGGTCTGGTTGCGTTAAAAAGTTATAATTCAAATAACAGTACGCGTCACATGTGAGACTGATTAGCTTCGCAATAGCCCACCCATGTGACACGTCCAACTGGAAAAAGTGTTTTTTGTAAATGTAAAAATAGCTAGACTTTTCAAAGCGCTACCTCGGGTGTTTAACGTTGGCGCGCGCATCGGTATTCACAGGGAGCCCGCTCAATGTTATGAGAATATTTCTTTCACCACTGTCTAGAGTTGCCAGACTAGTAACAGAATTATAAAATGCTGCCTTTTTGAAAACCTTGCCGTAAAATGGAGAAAGTGTTCCCCGTTTTTCTACCGAAACTTAATATGTCTTTCACCAAGAGCCAAGAAAAAATGAGAATGAAATCGTCATACTGGAACCTGCTTCCCCGGCTTCGTCTACCACGATAATCACGATACCACGAAAGGCATCTGAAATGGATTTATAGACTAATAAAATTTACCATTAGCGGGTTTAGCGGTTTTAGCGGTGCGGATTTTTCGACGATTAGCGTTAGCGTAGCGGTCAACATGGGTAGCGTAGCGGGAATCTGAAACCTTTAGCGGCACAGCTCTGGAGCGGAGCTATACTGTATGCCAATCCTGGATAGTTTCGTAGGAATTTTCAGCTCCGTTTAAAAAAAATGCCAATAGCTCCGCCCCCTTATCTTCGAAAAATATTTGACTGATGCAAATGGATTCAAATGAAATTTAAAATGGGACAATGGGACAAAATAAAAATACTTACTGCATTTCGACAGCTCGTCATTATAACAGTAAAGATGCAGGAAAATGGAATCTTTGAAATCTCGCCAATAAATTTTCATTTAGTCACCCATGAAATAAATTTTAAAAATCATCTTGAATATGGTACTGATATATAAAAAAGAAACGGAGGCATTCTGCTTTTCACATCTGAAAATCGTTCGAAGTGAGGATATGTTAAAGAAACTCGATACTCTAACCTGAATCAACTGCACTGCATTTTTAGAGTTGACCGATCCTTCGGCCATCAGGCTGGCTCCCTGTTGGCGAAGATATTGGCTAATGGGTGCCAGCATGATGGGTACACCTTCGTTCACGCGGTTAAACGTTTTGAACATCGTTGCCATATCTGTCAAAATATAATTGAGACCAATCTAATTGTGGAATAAGAAAGTCTTTGAAAATATCCAGGAAGTTTCCATGGAGTAAGTTGTTGTGTACTCTGCTTGAATGATCATTTCCAACTACAGCTGTGCTGAGGTTACTTTGCGGGTCGTTGTTTGGGTTCTGGCGGGCCGTGTGGGACAATCACACATTTGATCTGTCTAGTTTTTGACTGATTTATTGCTTAACAGAAAAATGAACCGCGCTTTCCTTTTGCGGCGTGTAAGTCCTAGGCGGTAGAATGCTCATGACAAATCAATTCAATAATATTAACAACGAAATCGTGAAGAAAGTGCAATATAATGCAGAGGACAGCGCTCGGAAATCAAAACGACAACAAAATGCTTAAGATATTTGCAGTAATGTGACCTAAATCAATCAAAGCTTGATTGACACGTTTTACTCCTACGGCCCACCACAACCCAAACAACGACCCTCAAAGTAACCTCGGCGCAGCTGTATCAGTTATACACTAACAGAACATAATTGAGTTCCGTTAATTTTACTTACGACAACGCAGATTAATAGACTAATACCAGTTTTCCCACTTATAGTATTATTTACTAAATGGTCTAAGTTTATTTCTTTTCAAATATTTTTTACCATCTTTCCCAAAGTGAAATTCAATTGACGGATACGGGTTTACTAATGCTGTTTAAATAACGTGATTGAATTCAAATAAAACATTGAAATAAATTTAAATCCGCCTGCAAATTTTATTTAACTAAAACTTTTCTTATATCTAAACGAAACACCACATTTTCAGCATTTAAAATGACATTTAAATATACCCTGAAGAAAACAGTGAGAGTAATTCAAACCTTCATTGGAATCCCTTATGATTCTCGGAACGGTACCACAGTCCGTTAAAATTTGGCGGTTTACCTTTTTGTCCAAACCAAAATGAATCTATAATTGCATCCCAAAATTGGATGCAAAACAGCTAAAATTGTGGACTGAGCTGCACTTGGTTGACCAATGGTCAGCCTTGCCCAAATGATCCCTCTTTGATCAAAAATAAATTTGGTATTATTTAACATGACCAACCAGTCCCTATGAGTGAGAAAAAATAGAAAAAAGTACTCGTCAGGAAATTAAATTTTCGCCCTGCTCACTTGTGGCAGAGCTCCAACCATTGAGCTAACAGGGACTCACAGTAATTGGAGCAATGAAATTCACAATGAGGAAGATACTTTGACGACCAAAAGGACTGACCAGTGACCAGTTGGCACTGTACTCGTCCTTTACTAACAATACTGGTAAAAATATTTTTAAACTCTGTGCTCAACAAAACTATTGAAATCCACAAAATTTTCTCAATTTCCAGACTTAACAGATTTAATCTGAAAAAAAAACAAAGTTCCAATAAAATTGGTGTCATAAATGGTACTCCGCCTGGTCATCTTTTTACTCTAAAAAGGGTTACAACCTGCTTTGTTTAGCAATGTGAAACGGTATTAAAGACAATAAATGTAACCGTTATCGATTTTAACCGTATTTCCGGTACTGTTTTTCGGAAGGGTTATATGTAATAACATAATGTTGAAAGTAAATTTATTCATTTTAAATACAAATATGCTCTTAAATATCGATTCTATTTTTAAAGTTTTCAAAATGTATTTTATTCAAAATCAACAGCTGCTTTATTAAGTCATTTAAAATATCGTTTATATACCATTTAAAATATATTTTAATTAACACTAGATCACTATCTACTGTAAATGTACGTAGTCTACAACAAAAAACGGCAACGTATATGTAATAATACAATTCGTTAATTTTAAGATATGCATGCGGACTTTATAAGTGATTTTAATGTCGGGATTAGAGTTTGAGACTTGGAACGCGGTCTTACCTCCAAATTGACGAGCTTGAATGAGGGCCACCACCCCACCGTTAGTCATATTGACCACCGCTTCAATATTCCGCTGGATCATCTCCTCGTCAATTAGCTTGTCGATTCCCGCCTTGGTGGACGTATCGAGATACTGATTGATTCGCTCCGTCTCCGCCGTGACCACTCGATCGACGCTCCTAATGAAGTCCCCCGCACTGCTCGTGGTCAGGTACTTTTGTGCTTCTGCCTGACAAAACAAACTCCTAACCCCATCTTATCCTCCATGATTGTTAAAAATAACCACTCACGTATTAAAAATATTTGCCAGAAAATGCTAAATCGCAAACCATTAGGACATTCAAGTCTGAGTGTAGTTAATTTGATTGAAAGATATTGAGTGATACATAGAGTAAGAGTATGTACCGGTATACAGGGAGAAAGGCATACTTTTAATTGTATCTCAAAATGCATATTTCGTTTACGTCACCGACGTACATGTACTGGGAGTTTTGCACAACAACAAATTTGGATATGTCGCAGCGACTAATTATCGAAAGTGCAAATAATTAAAAAAATGTTCTACAAGCCAATCCTATGGGTTGCAAAATATTATACAAAAAGCGTTGAAACCCCTTGGGATTTACTTAATAATTTTGTTGTTGGGGCATAATGTCTGACCCCTTTAAAAGCTCGTTATTCCAAGATTCTTCAAAATCATAAAGTGTAAAAATAATAGTTTGATTTGATAGTGACAGTAATGATTAATCCGCCAATTAATTCTGCAGCACAAAATATGTCACTGTGCTTTAACTTTTATCTAGAGTGTCTTGTTCTATAAAAAAACAAACTTAATTAAATCACAGACTTTTAAAACCCATGTTGTATGCAATTCTTCCAGCGTGAGTATGCATTATTATGCATGGCCGCCTGCGCGGTGTACGTACCCGAAAAAAGGCGGCTGACTCAGTGAGGTACAACTGCTCAAAGTCCTCCTCATAGACGAGCCTCGTCCCACCCCCCAGTTCCATCAGCATAGTACAGACCGAGCGGATGGTCGGCTGGTCGACCACCGCGCCGTTCCGTTCTTGCGAGATGAGTTCGAGGAGGGTTCGCTGAAGCTTATCACGCACCTGACCGTAGTGTAACACGGTGTCTCGGAAAAGGATTAAACCCATCGTGTAGACGGACGGTTGGTCGTTCGTTTGGCTCTCCACTTTCCGGTCCTACAGAAAAACCTTCAATCATTCTCCGGATTATTTATCATGCGTGTTTTTTCGTTTGATAGACGGAGGGAGGATATCGTGTGAAGGTAACAGCCGCCACGAACCATATACATGAACACGTCTGTCTGTCTACCTGTCTGTCTGCCTGCCTGTCTGTGCCTGTTTGTTTGTCTGTCCGTCTGTCTGTTTGCCAATTGTATTTTCCTCTTTCCTCACTTGTCTTTGTCTGAAAGTATACAGCAAATCAAGGTCATTTATTTGTTTTTAATTGAGGGAGGGAGGATATCGCGTGATGGGAACAGCCGCCACGAACCATATACATGAAGACGTCTCTGATGATCAACATCCCGGCGGAAAAGTCCTCCCACACTTGCTTCAGACCTTGCAGAAAGTTGGTCTCTACCGCTTTTAGGAGGTCGTTTCGCACCTGAAACACAACAGCACAGTGTAATCCTTTTTATTTATTTAGTTTAAATAAATTCACACGAAAGCCATACATTTTTAAAAACTGTATTTGTAGAGATGAATTTCATTCGCAATTAGCTGATAAAGTTTTGAAATCCCTTTGTGAGAGTGCAAATAAACTGTCAAAAAAATCTCACGAAATAAAAAACGCACAGAAGGAAACCAATGTACGAGGTGACATTTTTTAATTCGGAGAATGAGCAAGTTCTGACGATTCTTTGGAAAACCAAGCAGAAACTTTGCAGTAAATTAGCCGAAATCGAGACGCTAGGAGAGTCACTCGCGTGTTGGTACACGAGTGAAATAAAACTAAAACAAAGCTGTGTCGATGATGAAATACTTTTGTTGCACGCAAACAGCCATAACTTTTCTTCTTTTTTGTCTGTAAGAGCTTACGTGGTACCAATCGTAAGGGAATCCAGTTTTGTAAATGCTGGAACAAACGTGTGCCCCCTGCTTTCCTCTCTTCGCCGAATTCAAAGCGATTTCAACTTTCGCCGAATTGAAAATTTCACCTTATGCGAACCTTAAGGATACAGTACTATAATCATTTAAAACTCTGTTATTTAAAGATTACGGAAACAACTAACCGTATTGTACGTTAGGGCGGATATTCAAGAATATTTGAGAGCATTTGAGAACAATTAAGAACAGTTGTGGACAATTGAGAACAATTGAGAAAATTTGAGAACAGTTAACACTGATTGAGAACAATCGAGAGCAATTAAGAGCAAGTAAGAACAATTGAGAAGAATTAAGAACAATTTACCTTTTTAGCACTTGCTTACAGTGATTTCCAGACTTGAACTCTCAGGATAATTTCGATTCATTTGTGATTCATACGGAGCTCATCAGCTCAAGCTGATGAGAGAAGCTTGCCAGGCTATGAACGCTCAAGACGAATCGAATTTGTTCCCATTTTTTTGTCCCTGATACGTCTTCTACTTTTTAGAAAATCATACATATGCCAGAAGTTTATTCTACAGTTTTACGTACCCTGGAACTGAGATGGTCCATGATGACATTCTGGAGGTTTTGCTGCAGCAGATCGCCCTGCTTGTGGAGGTGCATGCCGTACGCGTGCTGATACAGCTCCTCGAAGCTGAGAGTGGTGGACTTCTTCTGCAGGATGTCCTCCACGCCTGCGCGGAGGAGGTTCCACGTGCTGGTGGCATACTGCATCTCCACCGGGGCCTGTCGAGAGAGAAAGAGAGACATATAGACACACAAATCGGTCAATCCTTTTCGATGACGTGTTACTTGAAATATTAACGTTTTCCGAGGAGTCAAAATGTAAAGTCTGTCAGTCGAAAAAACCAACCGGAAAAGGCTTGATACGAAGATGCGGCATGGCGATTGGCAAAAGGCTAGGATACAAAAAAAAGACAGATATGCTACATCAGTTCAGGAAACCATGGCCGCCTTGTTGCGTATTGTAGGTCTAGCGGTGTCTGGTATCCTGTGACCCGCAAAGACCACGCCAGTCTCGCTCCCTGAGGAGAGCTGATGGTTGTACAGGATGTCATGTAACCCCGGTAACGTTTTCAGCCTCCAAGATCAAATCAACCCGACCGAACAATTATCTGCTGTAGATCTGTAAAAAGTTCGTTCGGTCATTCTCTGATGTTCTCTGATCTACTAACTTGGGACGATTTTCGGAGGGGAAACGCTAAATGTCTGACTTTAACAGCGAGAGTGAGGTCGTCAACGGTTGCGTATCAAAAAAGTTTCGATGAACGAGTCTGAAGAAGTGATCAGCCGGGGCTGTCAAGGGAAATTGAGAAGTGATTTTCAGAAATTCGCTGCTTGTATTTAGTTGAGCATAATCTGAGCCACTCGTAAACAGGGCCTGAAGAAGTCGCGCACGCGGAGCACCACAGTATTCCTGCTTTTCGAGCTTCAGAGCTCCTTGTTTTGCAGTAAGGTTACCAGCTGCTTGCTCGACTAGACAGTACCGATACCTTCAGTTTGAAACGGAGGTGCCACTTAATTCATCTTATAGTTCAGTATGAGCCGGAGATCTTTGAATATTTTCAAAAATTAGTAAATGCACACGTATGCATGTGTAACATTAATTGCAGTTTTTGAACGTGCATGCTGGTTCTAGTACTTCGTAACAAAAAGCGTAACAAAGTTTCTAACCATTAGGGATACTAAATGCGAGATCCAGAAGGAACTGCAGAATAACCGGTCTTATTCTTCTTCAGACTCTGCGGCTTTCCTCGCTCTTCTCACTTTCCACCGGCGTAAATTAGGCGAGAGTATTGAAGAGCATGGTACAAGTGGATTCGTCCTGAAACAACAAGAGCATAAGAAGGAGCATTGGTGGGCAGTCAGTGAGAAGCAGGGACAGCAAGACACCAAAACAGATAGACAGACAGACGGACAAGGTCAATAATTAAGCGGACAATAGCATACTTTTCATCCGGTAAAAGAAAGGCATGTGGTTGAATGGTTTCCATAAGGGGAGTGTTGTCACAAAGTATCCTGGACATTGTTGTCGTACGAATCGCCTCGACTTGTCCTATTTCACGAAACACATTTTACGTAGGGATACATTGGAAAATTGGTGCGGTGCTCCAGAATTGCGATACTTACTATCCGAAAGTGATGAGGAAAGCGGAAGATCATTTTCATACCAAAACCGATCGCCAATCCTTAACCTCCGGAACTGATCAGCAATGATGCATGCAAACGTGGGACCTACTTTACCTCCGGGAACGTGAGTTTCAGCCGTGCCGGCTATGTATAAGTCAACATCTGCTACGTCACTGCAATTGATAAATTCAAACGCGATTATGAATAGCTTTTTGTGTAATCATACTCTGTCTGTTTGTCTGTCTGACTGTCTATCTGTCTGCTTGTTTGTCTGTCCGTCTATCTGTTTGTTTGTTTGTCTGTCTGTGTGTCTGTGTGTGTGTTTGTCTGTTTGTGTGTCTGTATGTGTGTCTGTTTGTGTTTGTTCCACACTATCGACTCGTTTTGATACATACTCGTAATTATCCTCCATTTTACCCACGATATCTAATGGCATAATGTTCATCGCACGGAGTTCATCAAAATTTGCCGCTGTCGGGAGTCCGCACAACTGTCGCCATTTCATCCAGCCGGCAATGCCGTGGTCCCGGCCTCGTTGAATGTTGAGTGCAGTCAAATCCAGACCGAAAGCGTCACCAGGTATTTCGAATAAATGGTTGGACAATTCGTCTACAAAATTGTTGTCGACTTCCTGCGAGGGGGATGAGACCATGCCCAGAATAAGTTCGTCGAAGGCGTCCTTGTCGTACAATGCGAAAGGGTGGAAGAATGTGGTTTTAAGATTCTCTCCACCTCGGAACTGATAGTCCTTGGAGGTTCTTCTGAAGCTGTTCTGTACCATGGTGTGGCCAACTCGGTAAGCAGCTGTCGCGAATTCGTTTAGAATGCCCGGATGGAGGGAGATGTTGTACTTAGACAAGCGCCCTGTGTTCAGTAGCCGGAGATCCCATTTGTCAAGCATTTGATCTCCCAAGAGAACCGGTAAGAACTCCTGCAAAAAGTTCTTTTCATTATTAGTAGCTCATGCTGCCCTGTCTGTAGTACCTCCATAATCGCCTACGTTCCTATGTGTCTGTGTGACAGCATATCTATGCAGCCTTGTGTATGCCACTGTGACTGCCTGTATCTCTGTATCTTAATGTCTGTGTGAAAGTGCTCTTATAGCTTTATCTATCGGTGTATCTACCTAACTTGGACAAAAATAGAGGGCGATTTTCTCTCTCAATCGGTATAAATTTTTTCTCACAAACACCTATCAATATATCACAATTTTACAGTGGGGTCTCGGGTTGTATATCACATCTGCGGTTTCAGAGAAAAATAAGGAAGACAAAGACTTCCCCAGCAACTTTGCGCTATGGGCCCGGGCTTGATTGATTGATCCATCAGCAACATTTCGATGTTTCAAATTCTTATTAAATTAAATTTGAAACATTGTTGCGAGCGGAGAAAAAAATACTGGTAAAAAGTCCGATAAAAGAAAGTCAAACAGCGCTGCAACAATAGTCAGAATTCGGACAGTGTAGGTGGCGCCACTGCTCTTTATGGATTTACGGTGTTCCTCTGGGTCGGAAAATATCACATATTAGTGTTTGTATTTTTGCAGACGTCTTCTAATAATTTAAAAAACAATAATTTTGCGTACTGGAAATTGCATAAAGAGCAGTAGCGCCAACTACACTGTCCGAATTCTGGCTACGGCTGCAGCGCTGTTACGACTTTCTTTGTTCGGACTTGTTTACCAGTATTTCTTCTCCACTCGCAACAGTGTTTCAAAGTAAATTTCGATTGTTTTTAAGTTTGGCTAAAGGTTCTAATAAATTTAAAAAATTTGTTCTAGAAAGTATTGATTGGGGTAACAACAATTGAAACTTGGAATCGTTGCTGATAAATCAATCAATCAAGTCTGGGCCTATAGCACAAAGGGGCACGGGAAGTCTTTCCCTACCTAATTTTTTTCTGAAACCGCAAATGTGATTTCGAGCTCGAAAACCCAATGTAAAATTATGATATTTTGGCAGGTATTTGTGAAAAAACGCAACGCCGATTGGGAGGGAAAATCTCCGTTCTTGCGAGTGTCTGTCTGTCTGCCGTTTTTGTCTATAGGAAAGCATGCATGTTTGTCTGGATGTGCCGTTGCGGGTTGATCTATCCCTTGCGTCTTGGCAGTTGAGTTTTTGTCCTACATTGTAGGTGATGTGCTGCAGCTGTGCCACAGTGATGTGTCGAGCTTCGTGGAAGAGCTTCTCATCCGTCCAATGGGCATTCAATGCGTGCAGAGCTTCAGCGTTGCGATTGTGCTGACGTAGCCAGAGTGTCTGTGCCTGCGCGATACCTAGCTGTAAAAATAAATCAAACACGCATCTAAGTGAACGTTGTTGTTTGTTTGTTTGCCATTCAAACCGCCACAGCGTGTGTTTCTCGAGATACCCACGTGAACGTTTGCCCGACTGTCGCCGGCTTTGAAGCACATTTTCGTCTCATTTGGGTCGATGCACTCGGCGTTCTTCGGATTTTGCGGTAGTAGGAAGTAATGAGGGTGATTCTTTGGCACAAACGTTTTTAGTTGCCCTAAATCAGCCAGACGGTGCTACTTTAATAATAATGCCATATGATATTTATTACTGCAAAAAGTTGTTGCGGTGTACCAAGGCTCTTTTAGAGGCCTTACAGGTCGCAACCAGGACCCCTCAAAGTAGGGCCAGGGGGTGGGCAAAGAGGCGAAATATTTTTGTTTTCAAGATTGAACATGAAATTGGGCCTCTTGTCCTTCTCTGATTATTTTGAAACTTGTGGGGGTCTGATTTTCAGGCTCCCTGGGATTTCAAAACGTGTTTAAAAAAACCAGTTTCTCATCAAATTTAGATCGTTCTTGAATGCTTTGAACCTCAAATTTGTAGCCATCAACAGAGAGCTTATATTGCACCCCAACAAATCTCAAATTTCAACGAAAAACTGAAGTTTTTGAAAACGTTTTGAAATCCGAGGGGGGCTTAACTTGCTCTTTGCACCAACAAGGATCAATCTTAGTTTTTTATCTGTTATCTTAATCCTTACCTGTTTCATGAGATCGCAACGCATCAGCCTTATCCTGTGATAATCCGTAAACTGCAAATGCAATATGATTAAATCTGCAAAAAATGAACAATAATTCTAAATTAAATATAAATGGTAATACATTTCCGATAACAGCTCATGCTTACATAGTGAAATCGTAGTTTAAAAAATTGGTCTTTTAGTTTTTATTAACTCGACACGTCTTAGAATTGCATCAGTCAGGAAGTTAGCTTTGGCCTATCGTTTAAAAATATTAGACAGCATATGTGAAATATGATAACTTACTGGCACTTCCGTCAATAAATGCGGTATTCTGATTGACTTGCTCTCTAGGCCCTAAGGTGCAGCCGGGTCGCGTTCCTGGTAGACTGCGAACAAATTCCATGCATGTCTGATTCAACCTGCAGATGCAGACAAACTGCTATAACATATTTCTCATCCAGGATTAACTTTACTAAACATCTTTTTTTTCTTACGGTCCAAGGAAGACGTCATCTTTCGGTATGGGAATTGGGAAACAGGCTGGATCCAGCTTAGTTTTCGGATCATCGAAGCAGCATTGAGGCGGAAGCTTATCCAGTCCGCGAGCCTTGGGTGTGTTCTGTGCAATGAGGGGAAAGATAGCCCATTCTACTGTCAATTATATTGATAGAAAGATGTAATAATATTGATATAATTTATATAATAATATAATATATATATGAGATATATATCATACAAAATAAAATAAAATAATATTTATATTAGATATAGATAAATATATATATGATATAACATATATATTGATATAATTATATTGATGTAGAAAGATATAATTATATTGATTGAAAGATATTCGATTGTCAATCAGACTACAAACCACACACAGATTGCGGATTGCCAAAATTAAGTTTAAGTGTTACATTTTTGTATGACTCATAATCAGTTTAGTTCATTTCGCTTCGACCATGTAGGTGTTTTTATTTGACTTTACCCTGTAATAAAGATGAAAATAACTTACCGTGATGTCGTGATCCTGATGTCAAAATGCCCGGAAAAATAATGTTGGTTTGATGGTGTAGATGAAAAATGCAGTTTGAGTTAAACATGTTTCTTCATATTGGTTAAACTTACAATGAACTGTCCGAATTGCATGAACTGAAAACGAAGAGAAAATCTATTTCTGGAATTTCTTGCAATAATGCTGTATTACTTCAAAATCTTTATTAAATAAACTTGAGGATAAGTCCCCTCAATAATCAACAACTAATAAATAACACATGAATAAATAATACAATAAATAAATATTACATATTTCATTAATAATTCAAACTGCCAGTTCTGGAAAATAAATGTACACTTGTAAAATGTATGTTATGTTTTCCAAATTTTATTTATATATACAGAAAGTATAAGTTACCATCTGTGTAGTAGTTGTAGAGGGGACGTCTGCATTACCCGCGACTCGTTTGCTGATGACTCGCGCACTCGGCAAAACTTGACCTCCTTTCGATTTCCGCGGTGCGGCAATGGCTGGGGGGAAAACAACACGCTCTAGACTTCATGTCACAAAAAGTGAAAGCAACACATTATTTTACAGGAAGGCGTATACAAAGAAATAAGCAGCTATCTGTCAAGATGGAAAACTCAATTATGTCTTGCACGATAACGAGATCTTAAATTGTGACGTGGCTGTGCGATTTCCAAAGTCACGTAACACACATATATACGCTGAGCGACGTCTTAATTATAGCACGAAATTCAGCACACTTCCGCTTTTCAAGGTCTTTGACAGATTAGTCAATCAAACTGCTGAAATATTGCGAGTTTCGTTTGCTAAATCAAATTAATCAAACAGTTCATTTATCGATTTTGTTATTAAGTTGGAATTTGTTATTTAAAAAAAAAACATATTATTTCTCTTTGAAACTTGGTATTACAGTTTTTTTAACTCGCACAGCGGATATTGCGCACAGGAATGCAGACATGCGGTTAGATTTAAACACAAAAATATGGGCAGAACAGAAGTCGAAGAATTCTAGCTGCAACCGAATTTCCAGCGCGGAACTTACAGTCTGCGTAGTCTGGCTCCACCATCCGAAGAAAAATTGAGGCTGTAGTGCCTCGATTTGGGAAGGCAATATTATTGCAAGTTCCGTCGAATGACCGAAACTTTGATTGCGCACAATCCGGCACTTCTCCACCGAAAGGATCATTCAAAGGCACTTGTGGTTTTCTAGAAGCAAAATCAAATCCCAACAAAATCTTAGTAAACAATGATATTTTTCCTGATTTGATCTAACTATTCTTTGTCCTTATTTTTTTCCTCTTTGAGCTGACTATATCAGTAAGATTGAATTAATTTGTATGAATTAAATTAATTTGATTAATCTGATTGTTGCGATAATAATGTGGCTGCTGCGTACCCTTCTGCGGTAGTAAGGCAGTCCTGTTTGACCGTCTTCGACATGGTAATCAGAGGCAATTGATTCCGAATTTGGTCTACGGTCATACCGAATCTGGAAGCGACAAGATAATTTATCAACATGGCATTCATTTTTTGACAGATTCTCCCTCAGGGCGGGACAGTTGAAGGTCTTAACGCACCGGGAGACCAGTGATTTTGTAAGCTGTTCTAGGGCGGCGGCCTGTTTTCCAACAACAAGGGTCTTCTTCTCGCCGACGTTTTCCGACAGCGATAACTGGGCAGCAGTCTTTTGACCTCTAGCATTGACTGGTTTGGGAGCGGGTGCTGGATCATCGTCTGTAATTATTAACCATAATAAGTTTACAGCCAACTGGTAAGGCAAGGAGCGAGATTGCACAAGTCTGAAATTTGTTTTTGATGATGAGCAATCACATTTGGCACTCAACCTCTCATTTAAATAACAAATATACATGAATTTATCATTTCTACAGAGCACGGCACATTGCGGCGATACCCGACTTGCTTGATTAGACAAAATTTTAAATTTCATTTATGGGAAGATCATAATCGCCCTTTTCCACTTACAATAAAGCATCAAACACAATTTATTTTATAGATTAATTATCCTTCGAAAGACCATCTATTTTATTTTAATAACATTATCTTCTGCAGTGTGTGCAAAACAAAAAAAGTTTGTTCCAATATCAGTAGTTAAATTTTGTCTTTCTTAAGTCATCCAGATGCCAAAATGCCAAAATGTCATAAGCTCAGTAATTCAGGCATTTGCTATTTATCTTTATTTATTTTGTTTATACTAATATTGCTGATAAGTAATTAAAAAGTTTATGTGCGGTGTTCCTTCGATTACAGTATTTTTAATGTTAGGCATCATGTTTGCGGTATTACGTTTACCTAGAGAATTTTTTTTCTCAGAGGTTAGCCCAATAAGCTTCCAAGAAGATGAAACAGCGTCGCCGACGGTGATTAATAATTTAACAATTTGTTCGCGAAAAAATACCAGGCCAATGATGACCCACAGCTCATTTGAGTTACCGCTTTCGTGAAAATATTTCCTTTTGTCAACCGAAAATAACAATCGGAAATCCTATTTGTTGAGGGTTGACAAATTCATGGGGAATGACCCAGCTGTCAGTTATTTTTTGTCGAAGCAAAGCCTGAAGCTTTGCATTAACATAACCCCCACCCTTACCGGTACTGGCGTCTGCATCCTGCTCATCCTCACTTAATGTTGTCGTTGTAGCCCTTGTTGTCGTTGTTGGCGCCAAGGTCGTCGTCGTCTTCGTTCGTCGCCTGCGCGTTGACGCCAACTGAACGGTCAATCGATTCAACGCACCCACGGCTTTCACTTTCTGGACAATTTCCCCAGTGGCGGTGTCGTCCAACGCAACAAATGGTCGCGACAGTGAGGCCGTCATCGGGGCTTTCACCGGATTGATGGATTGTAGTCGAACCAGTTTCGTCTCTTTCGGGGGGAAACCATGAAATGGCCTGGATATAGTGATGATTAAATATATTTTAAATAAATATCATTTAAACGTAGTACATTCATCTAATACATACAATAAATAAATATATAATAAAATCTAATACATACATCTTATGTATTATTTGACAATTAAAATCAGCCAAAAGCATAATTATGTATTAGCTGAAGTATATTTTTTTATTTTATAACAAATAATTTATTTTGTTTGAATATTACTATGTTTGCAGTTTGCAGATGAATATTTATCTCTTGCGCGAGGCCTTCACCTTTGATAAATTTCTAAAGTCAGATCGAGCATTACAATGCTTACTGTTTTGGTCACATCTTCTTAGTATCAATGCATGAATTATATTTTATCTGTGCTGAAAATTAAAATAATATGACGGGTCAGTGCCAGTGACAACTTTTTCCTTGCGACAAAAAACTAATTTAATTGCTAAGAAAACACGTCTAGGTTTAACTGACTGTTCTCACTTCAAGAATTAAATTTTTCTGAGTCGCGAAACGTTTATATGCACAAGTTTCAAATGAAGTTGAGCTTTACGTTTTAGAAGAAGTCGCACATAAAGGTGCGAGTTTAGTATCAATAAAACCTTAATAATATTATTTATGAAATATTGCGTATGAATATAATTGTGTCAGAAAAATTAACCATATATTCAAAGTAACTCATAAATTACCTGCGAGTTGTTACGACCTGTGGTGTGGTTGGGGCTTCGTTGTCTGCGGATGGGGCAACATCTGATGAGATGGAATCCTCATTGTCACTACCCTCATCGGTGTTGAAAAAGTCGCGTGCTTCGGGCAGAGGAACGGTCGGAAGAGATCCGCGGAAGGAGTTGGCGCTGTGAGAGCGTGCGGGTGGGTTGACGACACGGGCTGTGCGATCCTTGTTACTACTGCTGCCTGTCGCTTTGAGTGCTTTGATTTTGTCGATAAGTTCGCTGGAGAAGGGCGCGGGAAAGGCTTCGGGCGTAGTTGCAGGAGTGTCCTCAGCAAATTGCTGAAAAAATTGGTTCTCGGCCGGAATAGAGCCGAGAAAGAGGAATATCCACATTTTAAGGAGACTGAAAAGCGAAAAACGTAATTGATCACAAATGATGACATTGTAAATATAGGAGACCCGGATGACCAATTGCTACCTCGCATATGACTGTTTCTGTATTTTCCGACATGATCACTGCTCATAAGCGATAGAAATAATAAAGAACTAATAAAGGAAAAAGGCCACGATTTGCTTTTATTTCAGATTACAAGTAAAAATTAAGATATGAATTTAACTCGAGTGAATATCGACACGACTCAATTTGAGTATACAAAATATTATCCAACGAACGAATTCATTTGCGGAAAAAGTTTATTAAGCAAAATTTAATACCAATACCTTGACACCATTTAACAAAAGCGTTCAGTATCTAGTTAAGCAGAAGATTTATTTTGGAATCATAACACGATTTTTTTATGTACGGAAAATTTGCCAAATAACCAGACTTACCTATTTTAGAAACAATGGAAAAGTTAATTTCGTATAAAAATCAGAAGGGTGTATACAGAGGCTTGTTTAGGGTATATACAGGTCGGAACCAAAACCCTTCATCCTAGGGTCAGGGGTGTGAGCAAATAGGCAACATTACTGGAAATCAGACCCTCAGACCCCCACAAGTTTCAAAATGATGAGAGATAAGAGGCCCAATTTTGGGCTCATTTTTAAATAAAAATCATTTTGCCCCCTGGCACTACCGTGAGGGGTCCTGGTTCCAACCTTTAAGGACCCTGAACGAGCCTCTGGGTGTGTTAACATCCTGGATGTAATCAAATTTTAATAGTTTGTTGCTTTAGTTCAAAAAGATTTCCTACGCAATCTAACGTCATCGCTCGTCATATTGAGGAATCAAAGAGGCTAACAAACTGGCATCACTTACTAATTGCGAGCCATGTCGGCAATGGAATATGGGTGGCTTCGTGTCCAACAGGTGAGAATTACAACAAACAAGTACTTTTGTTGTCCAAACGTCCAAGCCGCTCTTGTTGCATCCGAAGTTTGGAAAATCTGTGATATAGTCAAGAGAATCAAAAGAAATATTTGATGAATGAAAGTATAATGACAATGGGGTAATATAGCGTCGGTCTGGGCAGTTATGAGAAGAGTGTTTGCCAATTCATAATTCGCAACTCATGACAGCAGCTAATTCCATCTAGATAATCCGTCACGAGCATTCTGCATCATGTTTCCTCAAAACGCGCAGTAGAAAACATTATTTCTGACCCATGCTTTGTGCTGAGAACAGAACAATAACTTAAAGACTAATCGCAGTTAATAGTATCAGGCATGTCTGTTATGTACTACGAAGCGGTCAATCAAGGCCTCTCACCCACAACAATGCGGAAAGGCAAAAAAATCAAACCGCTCATACAATATTAATCCGGGTACGCAAATGCAAAAAATTGTGTGTGTGTGTATGTGTGGGTGAAGCGAACGGTTGGCTTTTTGTCTATCGCTCGCGCAATGTGAACGCATAAGTTCGTTAAGCAGGTACTTTACACCTCTCTCATACACAAGCAACACACACAGCTGAGTAAGTTCTCGCTTTTCTGTCGTCGTCTGGGCAGTTTTGTCGAGAGATATCAAGGCCTACACGTTGACCCACATCGGCGGAGAACGCGCGCGAGCAGACTCCATTATTGACCGGACACACGACAAGCATTGATGTAAACGGTTGCAGCACTTCTTTAGAAAAGGCTCGTCGTACACGCCGACGCAAACAACCTCACGCGGAACGAATTGGTTTGCATGGGTGTAAGACATTAGGATTAGGAAAGGGGCTAGTGTGAGATCTTAAGCTTTTTCATACGCAGACGAAAAAAGCCCTTACCTGGAAGCAGATAAAATTGGAATTGTTAAGATATGTCGCAAAAAACTGCGAAGAAAATCAGAACGATCAGCAGACGCTATTACACACAATATTCCAAACAAATTATCTGGAGTAAACAAAAGTAAAATACGTATGGAGATCACTTTATTTATATTGATAAAACTGATAGAGAAAATATTAAATTGTCAATCCGCATTCCACACCGGATATGTATGACTAACTACGACTTTGCTAGTCCTTCAGTCATTGAGTAAACAAAAACTTGCAACTGACGATGTTCTACTTCATAGATTACCGATTGTTCCTTGTATTATTGATTTCTTATTTCGTGAATTAACGTAGCCGCCAAACGCTACGTCATGGTACTTTCAAACAGTATAGTACAAGGTGAAGTACATGTACAGGGTCCACCATGATATGTACTCAAATTTGAATGGGTCTCCGTTTTGAAATTTGACCGTTGCTCAAAGCCCTTAAGTTCTCTCAAAAGCAGATGTCCAGGTGAGTTGAATTTCATACAAATTTGAGTCATAAAAAGTTCAGTGAACATAGTCGGTGCTTTTTTTGCAATGCTGGCAATTTTAAGCCCGCTAAGTTCGGCCAGAATCTGGCCTTGCTCTTCCAGAATATACATTTCTCGATCCCATTTCACAAATAACTGCTTAGTACATCTTATTTACATATTTAAGGGTTCAACTAAACTATGTGTCTTCGCTTATTCACAGCATTAGCAATTTTAAAAAAAATACGAGAGGCATGCTGAAATGATTGAAAGTCCATTTTTATCTTTTTTTTTTATTTGCAACCTATAAACAATATTTCACTGGAATCTCTCAACATAATCTCCGTTGCATTCAATGCAATTCTTTAGCCGGGCCAGCCATTGCTAGAAAACAAACAAAAAGCCAGTCTTGAAGAGCTGGTTCTGTGCAGACGTCACTTTCCCCTTCAACTCTTTTTGATTTAAAAAAGTCCTGCCCTTCAGAATTTTCTTCGATTTAGGAAAACCAAAAAGGTTGCACGTTGCAAGGTCAGAACTATAGGGCGGGTGAGGAAGAGTGGCAAGTACCTTCTTTTTTAGGAATTTCGTTGTTGGTGCAGAAGTGTGACAGGAAGCGTTGTCTTGCAAAAAAACCAGTATGCGAGGTCCAGTCTTGCGACGCCTCTAAAAGTTACTGTCAAACGGTTAAAACCTTCAAGAGGGGATTAATAATTTTTAAAGTCATTGAAGGCAGCGCTTCGGAAAGCTTTTTTATTACGATGCATGATCGATCGACTGATTGTTCACGTTTTTACAAGTGAGCTTCGCTATTGCGTTTGCCCATTGGCCAGTTGTTGGCCACTCTCACTGAAACTTTTATTTCCTTTTCACAATACCTTACTGGTTTCGAATAAAATTTCAGATATTAAATTTCGTCGTCCATTTTTTTAAATGAACTTTCAAGCATTTCAGCGTGCTCCTCGTATTTGCCGCCTAACCAGTTAGTTGTTCCATATAAATTTTGGAATCCCTTGATGCGACGATTCTCCCATTTACTTTCGGCTTTGACGAAAAGAAGCAAGCTCTTATTTCTACTTACTCTATGCACTACGTTTGCTTGGTGGGTTAGCTTTGCGATTTCAGCTTGTGAGACGGCAAAACCTCATGTCAATTCGATCAACAATCAAGCTACACAATAGTCAGAAATGAGGTTTTTAATTTGGCGAACTCCAGAGGCTCCCCATCAAAATTTTTCATAATCTATTGGTTTGCAACATGACCTGAACTCTATCCTGCACATTTTGTTAGTTTTGAACGTTGAAATCAACACACGCAATTTCTATCGTACCCCTTTTGAACTTGAGTAAATGTTGGTGGTGGACCCTGTATATAGTTGAACTTGTATCACGGTCCATCGCACTCGAGGTACGTGTATTTGCAGTGCGGCCCTGTGTCTGAATGAATCAGCCGGTTGCCTGAAGGCCAGCAGGCCGGCTTCAAGGTGGTCTTGTGTAACTCACGGTGAAAGTATGCACGGTATATACATAAAATTATTATTTTTGTGTATATACACATACACAAAGCTCGGCGCCGACAGGTTGTGGCCGCGGGCCTGAGCTTGTCTGGCCATGAACAATGATAACATGTTTATCGGTAGTAGTGACGGTGTGATCTGAACTATGACTTTTGGTGTCGAGAGTGTAATTAACCAGGAAGGAATGCGTGAAATGGAGAAATAACCTGTCGATTAAGTGCTCATCAGGGAAGGAGAAATGGCGGGAAACGCATATCACTTCCGCGTCCGGAATTCCAAGTGATTACAGCAGCAGATGCACCGATGAAAACAAAAACCTTGCGGGACTAGTTGTGGCACGACGGAAGCAAAAAGCTATGCGGCACGTTTAATGTGAAAGGCCTGTTTTTTATACTGGGTGTGCTTGAGTTTTATCGATAAATTTAACGTGTCTGGCCATGGATCGAGTTTTTGTATTCTAAGAACTGGCCCGGTCTCTTCGCTTAAACCGATTGTACGCGCTAGCTATTTGGACAGTTGATAAACTTTATGAATGGTAAATAAAGATCTGCCATGATCTTAAGGGGTAAATACAACATAACTTAGCAGACAATAAGACAGATATGTTGCTTTCAATAAATATCAATAAAAAGACATAATATTTAATTTAAACAATGCAACACTAATTATCAACTTAACAATAAATAAAAATAACGACTGTGTGTCTTTACGGTTGGTTGAATAATTATAGAAGAGAATTATTGATGGCGTAATCAATTAATCAGACAAACAAACAGATAGACAAGTACTAACTAAATGTGGAAACACAACTGCAAATAACATTTTCGGAAACGGGAACCCTGCCGCAATTCCTTTCAGGGTTGCCGCTGATTACCGATACAATTTCGATCATGATACCCCAGCCGACTGACTGCTATCCCAATCAGGTAAAAGCATGTGCATTAGAATTAGGATTCTAAACAAACAAACTCTTCATCTCAGTCTGTTTACGAAGCCACTGTCCACATGGGATGCCGGCCGTCATTGAAGCTACAGTTTGACTGGACACTTTTGGTGGACACGAAAGCCCGCAGTTACACCGATTGCAGTTGACGCAGTTGACCACATGTCTTGTTTCACCCGTCTCGATGGGATGGTCGGTCCACCATGCAGATGGCATACTTTTGAGACAGACTTGTAATGTGAGAAAAATCCGAAAGTAACGCTATTTCTATTACGGTATCCAGAATTTATGAACGTGACCTTCACTTCGACGATTAAACTGATTTTGTCCACCCCATACCCCCAAATTTAGAAGTGTTAACTTTCTATATGTCGAAGATTGCCTCCGCGCCGGGCCAAGAGATGGGTATTTTTTCTGCTACCTAGCTCAGGCTTGCCATCCCTTCCAAGCCAGCCACAATCCGCAACTGAATCTCTGACTTCTTTGCTGTA
>LRSR01010151.1:12500-20274 GCA_001579985.1 Hypsibius dujardini | reverse complement strand
GGTCGGTCCAAACACCTCCAACTCCAGCCCGTTCCTCTGGGCAAAGTATGCGGCCTCCGTGAGACCGGCCAGAGCGATCCCTTCCGCCATGGCCACAGCGGCCTTGAAGACCTGTGCCAGGCCGACATCTTCCGCGAGGAACGTCGACTGCTGGCAGATGCTCTGGAAGAGCGGGACGCAGTAGTCGTAGAGATGGCGGTCGCCGCTGGCAACCACGCTCAACTGCCTCTCATTGCCGTGCTCCTTCAAGTTGATCCACGCGCAGTCCAGGTAGCAGATGTTCTTCGCCTTGAAGGACCGCCGCAATTCCTCACTAAAACAGACATCAGTCTCAATCTCTGTCATCATCGAAGGAACCGTTAAACAGACCTCTCGGATTTGCTCACGGAGCTGAACACACACACGCCCTTCATCCCGCCCGTGGCGGTCGGTCGAATTTTCCGGAGCACGTGATCGGAACCGCCCAGGATGGCACGTAGCTCCTGACCGCTGGTCGCCGACAGGAACACCACGTCCGCCTCCTCAAAGACCTTCTCGGCGTCAGTGATACTTCCCGCGTTGGCGCTAATCAAATCCCGGGAGAAGCGGTCTTTGGACCAGACGCGGACTGCCACGCCCTTCCCCAAGAGGTGACGTGCCACGAGGACAGTGCGAGGATCCCCGAGACCAATCAGACCCAGGCTGACAAGTCCGACCTTCTGCGGTGGTTGCGGATGCGACGGACGCGGAGGCGCGAAGGATTTCTTCACCTGGCTCTTTCCATTTCCCAACACTCCACCAGCACTCGCAGCAGAAGCGTCCTTCTTTCCCGACACTGTCATGATGCTGCTCTTGAGCTTCTTCACACCGTTCCCGTTGACAATCCGGGCCGGGGAAAAATCGTCGTCCTCCGCAACGACCCGCTTCTTGGACGCCGCCGCCGTTGACTTCTTCCCCGCCGGAGTTCGTCCACCCTTCCCCGACGCCTTGGCTCCATCTTCCTCCGACTTTGCCGGCATCGGAAGAATCTTCAACCGTTTGACCGCCGCGGCACTGGTGGAAGTCGGTTCGATCTCGCCGGGCGTCTTAACTCCGGCAGTCTTCTTCTTCCCCGGGGTCTTCTTTGCCGGCGTCTTCGCCGCATCAACAATTTGTGTCGATTCACTAGCTGCTCCTTCCACCTCGGGTGTCAGACCGTACTCCAATTTCAGGGTGGGATCGCTGGCCAATGCCTGGAAGGAGAAAAAACAACATGTACAGACGAATCAATCAATCAATCAAGCTATCAGTCAAATCATGAATCTCTCCCTCAGATAAAGTTTCGACAACAGCTGATGTTTCTGATTTCAAGTGTAACACCATCATTGGGAAAGACTCGCGGGACGTTTGCTTTCACTACGTGTGGAAGAGTGGATACGTACAGCTTGGAATTGTTCGTTGACAGCTTCCGCCAGGACGATGCTCTTCTTTAGATCGTTGTACATTTTCCCGGTCCTCTTGTCCGCGTCGAGGCGCAGCTTTTCCAGATTGGGCTGGAACTCCTTCAATTCTACAGGCAAAGAGAGATACGGAAAACATATAAACCAGAACCATTCATGACCAATTTTTTGGTCAAGTAATCAATCAATCAATCGATTGATTGATTGATTGATTGACTCACCGTCCATTCCGATCCACGCAAACTGGTTCTTCCCGGCAGAGTCGAAAAATTTAACGTAATAACTGTTTTTCTTCTTTGAAGCCTTGTGCTCTGCCACATTCGTCGGATCTTGCACGGTACCCGGCCAGAAGGGATAACCTGTGAAAAATGAAATGAAAACCGAGTCACTTAATGTTTCTGGCAAATCAAAAAACCAATCAATCAATCAAGCGAGCAGGTCCCGTGACTGACAATTATCCGTAACGGTTTTAAGGTGCAATAATAAAAGTACTCATTGTGAGCAATCCCAAATGAGCACCTGAGAGGAATTCCACTGAAATCAGCACTCATGCAGCAGGGAAAACAATAATATACACAGAGAAAGTTTCATATTTCGAAATAATAAGATAGGTAATCAATCAATCAATCAATCGACACTGGGCCAATAAAAAGATACGTAATCAATCAGTCAATCAATCAATCAATCGACACTGGATCAACACATATAAATATTCCCTTTCATGTTCTTACCTTTCATGCGCGCCCATACGACTTCGCCAACGCGGAAACCGGCCATTTTACGGCCGCGAAAGGTCTGCAAAAATGCAAAATCTATCAAGCGGCGTGATCGTGAGGGATGAGCACGTGCACGAGCCAGGGAGAACCCGAAACGCGCAGAAAAATTCTCTTTTCACTCACTTCTTAGATGTTGCGATCGATTCCGACAGTGGATCAGCGTGGCCGGAAAAATGTGATATTTTTCGATGACAAAATAATTGAAAAAAGTTCCTCGCAACACCCTTGCGAGCTTTTTCCTGCGGTGCAGTTTTTTGAATTGCTGGAGAACGAACGAGACAAAATGGCAGAATTTCGTAGACCCCTGGGAAAAGTGCTGGCCACGCCTCCTGCGCCCCACCCTTTGAAACATGATTTTGGACCCTTCACTAAAAACGCTCTGTGCTGCCATTGTTTCTTAGTGCGAAAATTTTGAAATTATTGGATCTATCGCATGGAATTTATTTTCGTCTTAAAAATGAAAAATTTTATGGAAAATAGGAAACGAAACTCTGCAAAATAACGAAGACCCCTGCTGGGTGGTGGCAGGCTGGCCACGCCTTTTATGGACAGTGCGTTGTAAATCTCGAACCCTTGACTGCACAACTCAGCTGTTATTGTTTATTGCGCAATTTCTAAATCTATGCGCTAAAAATGGAAACTTCGACAGATTTACCGGTGAAAGTTTTTTCCGAGCTGAAAATTGCTGATTGGATTCAGCAGGGCATCGCCGATTTCGGATTTTCGTCCTTGACGCCGGTGCAGGTCAGTTGCAGTTGCACACTGTGAGCATCCAATCAACCAATCAATCGACTGTGTCATAGAGAGACAGTTGCAGTTGCACACTGTAAGCATCCAATCAACCGATCAATCAACTGTGGCACAGACAGCACAAACTAGCGATGTTACTCTTTCCCTTGAATAAAGTCATATGATTAATTCTTCAATTAGACATCACTATGCCTCTTTAACATTAATTCTAAGATTTTTTGTGGATATCTTCCCCAGTCACCATGTGTAGCCCTTGGCGAGAAGTATTTTGTATTGATTAATGCATCAATCAACTAATCAATCAA
The DNA here is from genome assembly GCA_001579985.1 of Hypsibius dujardini. Classification (NCBI taxonomy): domain Eukaryota; kingdom Metazoa; phylum Tardigrada; class Eutardigrada; order Parachela; family Hypsibiidae; genus Hypsibius; species Hypsibius dujardini. The sequence continues at coordinate 17,025 of LRSR01010151.1, read as the reverse complement.
CGTGGTTACTTTTCCGATGATTTGTCGCACTATCTGCTCAATCAGCCAATCAACCTAATTGAAATGTGACTTAGTTGGTACGAGCACTGTAACAGGTTTAGTCTCTGCAGTTTCATCATCCCTCTTATATAGTTGGTTTTCCTACTGTTTCTTATTAGCTTTGTGTCGGTCGCTCTTTCTTGATTGACTTTTTACTCACGCAGAAAAATGTTCTTGTCGCGAACGGGACGTTACTCAGCCGTTGCGGTTTAACGCAAGTTCAATCAATCAATCGATCTATCAATCGACCAATAAATACCCTTTTGTTGGAGCAATCAACCAATCAATCAATCAATCGACCAATAAATATCCTTTTGTTAGAGCAATCAATCAATCAATCGATCGATCGACCAATAAATATCCTTTTGTTGGAGCAATCAATCAATCAAGCAACGATTCTGTCCACTAAATTGTGCCTTTTCGCGCATTAGGCAGCGACGATTCCGCAGTTTCTCTCCCACAAGGATGTCATTGTGGAGGCCGTCACAGGCAGCGGGAAGACAATCGCCTTCCTCGTTCCCGCCCTGGAAATCCTGAACCGCCGATCGGATCCCTGGAAGCGCCATGAAATCGGCGCTCTCATCCTCAGTCCGACCCGTGAATTAGCCTTCCAGACCACCGAGGTACTTCGTTCTGATCCAAACCATGTGCATCAAAATATAATTTTGATATATAAGGTGTTAGATAGATGAATAAATATTTATTATTTTAAGGTGTTAGAGAAGCTGTTGAAGCACTCGCAATTCCGCTGCTGCACCTGGATCGGCGGACGTTCTCCGCTGACCGACATCAGCGACTTCTCCGACCACGGCGGACACATTGTGGTGGCCACACCGGGTCGGCTGTTGGATCTGTTGAAAGATCATCCGACCAAGGGAAAGTGCGACCTCAGAGTCTCGCTCAAGTCCCTGGACGTCCTCGTCTTGGATGAAGCGGACCGGCTGTTGGAGATGGGCTTTGAAGAGGCACTGTCGGACATTTTAAAATACCTGCCGAAGCAGCGGAGAACGGGAATGTTTAGCGCCACGCAGACCACCGAGTTGCGGAAGCTGATTAAAGCCGGTCAGTCCGATGGGAAGTTTTCTTCAGCTTCAAGCCGTTGATTGATTGATTCAGTACCATTAATAGTGTTGCCATTCCCTTGATTCGTTGATTTGATCAGTTCACTCACGGGTTTCTCTCTCATGGCAGGTGCTTGATTGATTGATTCAGTACTATTAATAGTGTTGCCATTAGCTTGATTCGTTGATTTGATCAGTTCACTCACAGGTTTCCCTTTGATCGCAGGTGCTTGATTGATTGATTCAGTACCATTGATGGTGTTGCCATTTGCTTGATTCGTTGATTTGATCAGCTCACTCACAGGTTTCACTTTGATGGCAGGTGCTTGATTGTTTGATTTCTAAAAGTGCTATAGTATACTAGGATATAGTACAAAAAATCAAACAATCAAGCACCTGCCATAAAAAAACACATCGGGTGAGCGATTTGTCAACCAAATGGAGGGTGAGCCGAAATAGAGGTTTCACCTCGTACTCGTGGCTTCGATTTTCTAATTTATGTTCCATCAAAAAGGGGAATGTGATTAGCTTGGGACATTTCGGATTGTTAATTAGTTGAAATTACTTTGTCCTCTGATTGATTGATTTTATGAACAGGAATGCGGAATCCGGTCGTCATTAAAGTGCAGGAAAAACTAAATCTCCGCACACCGACCCGGTTAAAGAGTTTCTACTCGATCCAACCTGCTGAGGCGAAGTTGGATCATCTCCTGGCCTTCCTACGGACCCACAGACAGTCCAAGCATCTGCTTTTTTTCGCCACCTGCAACTGCGTCAACTACTTCACCTCCTTCCTAGAAAGTGTCTTCAAGAAGTGGAAGATTCTCTCCCTCCACGGGAAGCTGAAGAATAAGCGCCAAGCGGTCTTTGAGGAGTTTTCTGCGTTGAAATCCGGCGTTCTCGTCTGCACCGACGTGGTGGCGAGAGGGATTGATTGGCCGGACATTGACTGGGTCATACAGTGTGACATCCCCAAGTCGGCGGCGGTCTACGTCCATCGATGCGGCAGGACGGCGAGGATGGGCGGACGGATTGGGCAGTCGCTGTTGTATTTGCTGCCGAACGAGGAGCCCTATGTGGAGTTCATCAAGAACAATCAGCAGGTAAGCTCATCGATTGACAGGCAGAAAGATAGACACATGCACAAACAGGCAGACAGACAGACAGGAAGGCAGACAGACAGACAGACAGGCAGGCAGACAGACAGACAGCAGGCAGGCAGGCAGACAGACAGACAGACAGACAGACAGACAGACAGGCAGGCAGGCAGACAGGCAGGCAGACAGACAGGCAGGCAGGCAGTAACGGCCACACTTCCAGGTGTCCCTGAAACCTTTCGACGACACTACCCTCCTCCCCGCCCCATCACCCTTCACATCCACCTCCCAACGCCTCAAAAAACTGGCCCTCAAAGACCGCGCCATCTTCGAACAAGGCGTGCGTGCCTTTGTCTCCTACATCCGCGCGTACGGCCAACACGAATGCAGCCTGATCTGTCGGACCCGTGACCTGGATCTGTCCGGTTTGGCGGAAGCCTTCGGCCTGCTGAAGCTCCCGCGGATGCCGGAGTTGAAGGACGTCGCTGGCACGGGCCGCTTCGTCGAGACAGTCGTGGACCTTTCAAAGATTCCTTATAAGGATAAGACGCGGGAACGGCAGCGCACGGCCAATTTGGCCAAGCCGCCGCGGGAGAAGGCGAAGCAGTTCAAGCCGACCGAAGCTTTTTCCATCGCCAAGGCCAAGCGACTGCACACAAAGGAGCGCCGGCTGATTAAGGAAATCAAACGGGCGAAGAAGACAGCCGGATTCAAGGAGGAGGAGCTAGAGGAGCTGGCGAAGGATGTGCGATTGATTAAGAAGCTGCGCTTGAAAAAGGTGGGCGTGGTTCATTTCCATTGTAGAATTGTTTGTTGCAATGTGATTTGTCTGTCTGTCTGTCTGTTTGCCCGTCTGTCTGTCTATTTGTCTGTATGTCTGTCTGCCTGTATGTCTGCCTGCCTGTCTGTCTGTCTGTCTGTCTGCCTGTCTATTTGTCTGTCTGCCTGTCTGCCTGCCTGTATGTCTGCCTGTTTGCCTGTTTGTCTGTCTGCCTGGCGACATTCTCTTGATTTTTTAATTACATTTGGCTGATTAATTATCGGTTTCTTCAATTTGAATTCAACCACCATTTTTTTCCCCAGATTTCCAAAGATCGCTTCAACAAAAAATTTGCTACCGGCGAGTCGGACAACGAGGAGGAAATGGAGGTGGATTCCGACTAGCAGAACATCACTTTTTTATGTGACTCCTTCGTTTCGTTCGAATGACAGTCTTTTCATTCATTCATTTTAATTATTTATGCAAAACGTAAACCGGAATTAGTTCCCCTTAATTCTACCCGGAGAAAACGGGTCTTCCGCACTAGTCTGTGTCACCTCTCGCATCTGTTAGGTAAAAGAAATTTCACACAAACAAACCAGAGGACGACTGAACTGAACTGAACTCTATGTAAACTGAAACATAAAAAGAAAGAAAGACCGCGGCAAGAATAATAACCAATTTCCCCTTTTTATGTGTGAAAAGCGCATTAACCAATCAACCGCTGCGAATGGAAGCAAAAAAGCACATGGCTGGTCGGATTGTACAAAAGAAGGCGGGTTCGCACTAACGCTAGATTGCCTGATTGGCTGACTGCCACGCGACAGTCCTTTGGTCGATTCGTTGATTGGTTGATTGGTCGGTGTTGTGTGTGCGTGTTAACACTGCGGTCGCTTGATTGCTTGATTGACTGACTGCCACGCGACAGTCCTCTGGTCGATCGGTTGATTGATCGATCGGTTGATCGGTTGATTGGTCGATCGGTTGATCGGTTGATTGGTCGATCGGTTGATTGGTTGATTGGTCGGTGTTGTGTGTGCGTGTTAACACTGCTGCCGCGTGTCGGAATTCACCCAGAATATGCAGGTGCCAATGCCGGACCAACACACTAGGAAGCAGGTCAGGAGGAAGACCACCGTGCAGAGGATACACGGCTTCCGTTTGAGGATGAAGCCCAGAACGTAGAGGGAGAAAAAGGCTGAAAAAGACAGCGGTGATTTTTAATTCAATCTAAATTTACAATCTTTTATTTAAACAACACTGGAGCAGATGCAGTAATTGGCTGAAATTTTTAAAATTTTCAGTTAGCAGAACAAGTAGGGAAGCACTAATATTGGAAGTATCAGCATCACAATTAAAAACCAGCACTAGAAATACGGAAAAGAGTAAACATAAGATAACCAATCAATCAATCAATCAATCAATCAATCAATCAATCAAGAGAATCAACCTGGCAGAAAAGGAAAACAATAAACGTAAGACAATCAATCAATCAATCAATCAAGCGAGAGAATGAATCACGCAGAAAGGCAGAGTAAACATAAGTCGATCAATCAATCAATGAAGTA
>LRSR01010151.1:0-7500 GCA_001579985.1 Hypsibius dujardini | reverse complement strand
AGCAGTACACTTCCTCGGTTGATTGATTGATTGATCGATTGATTGATTGAGTCATTCAGCAGCACACGTTTTGATTGATTGATTGGATTGAGTGATGGAGGATTTACCTTGACAATTGCAACTGTTTTGCGTTTTTGAAGCGTTCTCGCGTTTTGGGTGACTTAGACTGCTTTTTTTGCTTTTCAGTGAGAGCAAATCAGGACCTCTTGCGACAGCAAGACATTCAGACTCAGAAGAATCTTCAGTCGAAGAATGCATTGGTAACCAGCGCAATGTTAACTATCAAATTCGGAACAAGCACTTTATGCGGGGTTTTCTATGAAATTTGCAGACCGCTGCGGAGGAACAAATTTCCCGGCTGACCACGGAGAAGAACAATGTTGTCTTGTTGTTGGACAGCACACAGACCGAGATTGCCGACCTAAGAGGTACAGACAGACAAAGAGACAGAGAGACAGAGAGAGAGAGAGAGAGAGAGAGAGAGACAGACAGACAGGCAGGCAGGCAGGCAGACAGACAGGCAGGCAGGCAGGCAGGCAGGCAGGCAGGCAGGCAGACAGGCAGACAGACAGACAGACAGACAGACAGACAGACAGACAGACAGACAGACAGACAGACAGAGGTAGACAGAGGTAGACGTCCTGTAGGCACGATGCAATGTCTGCACGGCTGCACTCAAAGTCTGATTCGTTTTTCTCCTTTCACTTGCAGGCATCATCACGAAGCAGTCTTTGGAATTGAGCGAGAAATTCGGGGAAGTGGAGCTGTTAAAGATGAAGCTCGCCAGCAAAGACTCGGAGATTGACTTTTTGAAGGTACAGCGTGAATGTCTGGGTGACCGCCAGAGACAGACAGATTACTAGTCACGCTGTCGGGTCTCTTGTGAAGTATAACAGACCGAGAGCCAGACATGTTGACCGATCTGTAGAGAGACAGAAAAGCAGGCAGGCAGATATTCAAGCAGCAAGACAGAAAGCCGGACGGATGAATAAGCAGAGGCAGAAAGCCATACAGGCAGATGGAAACGCTGACAAACAAACAGACTAGTGTTATCCAGATAGACAGGCAGGCAGGCAACCTGATCGACAGAAAGACAGAGAGACAGAGAGGCAGAGAGACAGAGAGAGAGACAGAGAGAGAGACAGACAGACAGACAGAGAGACAGACAGGCAGGCAGGCAGGCAGGCAGGCAGGCAGGCAGGCAGGCAGGCAGGCAGGCAGGCAGGCAGGCAGGCAGGCAGATAGACAGACAGATAGACAGACAGACAGACAGACTAGAGAAATTCGAGGCATGTACATCCATTTTAGAGAAGAGCTCCAGCAACTGTCTGAGGTATTCCTTCCGTACAGATTGCCGAAAAGGGACTGAAATCACAGACTGACCAACTTCGCACCGATGTCGGCACTCTGCACGGCCATCTACAGGCCAAAGACACGGAGATTTCACGTGTTCGTGCGGAGTGCGACCGGAAAGTGAAAGACATCAGCAAGGAGAAGACCGCCCTGGATGACGAACTCTGGCAGGAGAAGCGCCGCTCTGCTCGACTGGAGGAGACGCTCCGGCAGGAGCAGGAGAAGGTCGGCCAACTGCAAGAGAAGGCGGCGGAGGTAACTAACAATTGTGCTAGTTCCCTTGTGCTTACATTGTTGGTTTCAGGAACAATTTATACTAGCATTTTTCTTTGGATGTCTTTAGTTTGCCGGAGTGAAGAGTCGTCTGCTAGAGAGTCTGGCGGCACAGACAGCGTCCAGTCAGCAGATCGCGGACGACCTGAAGAAACACTTGACTGCACTGCGAACGAGGAATGAGCAGCTGGAGGAGGAGAGCAAGTCGAATGAGAATTACCGAACGGAGCTGCAGGAAGGTAACGAGTCGTCTGTCTGCCTGCCTGCCTGCCTGTCTGTCTGTCTGCCTGCCTGTTTGTCTGTCTGCTTGTCTGTCTGTCTGTTTGTCTGTCTGTCTGCATGTCCTTCTTGGATTTCGATACTGATTGTTGTTGTCTTTGTCTCTCCAGCGTACAACCAAGCTGTGAATAAAGTCCAGGAAGAGGTATCCACCGCTCGTGAGGAAGCCGCATCCAAAACCGCAGAACTGGATGCTGCGAAGCGGGAGCTGAGCAGTGCCAAGGACCTTCTGGCGTACCTCAAGCACGACACCACCGGCGGCCCGATCTCCCCGGAACTGCAGGCGTTTGTGCGCGGTCACGGATTCTCAGTTCCGAGGCTGTATCACGAATATCGCATCGTGGTGGAGAAGTTGGCCGAAGCGCAGAACAGTGCCCGGGCTGCACAGGCAGACTTGGAAGCGAGGAGCCAGGTTAGTGCATTGACAGACAGACAGACAGACAGACAGACAGACAGACAGACAGGCAACAGAGGCAGACAGACAGATAGACAAGCAGACAGGCAGATTGGGTAACGGACGGCAAATTATGGTTTTCTTTCTCGTTTCAGAGTTGGGAGCAGTATTTGGCAGACCGAGAGAATGAAGAATCGGTTGTTCATCAGTTGTCAAACAAGTTGGAGAAGACTGAAGGAGAACTCCAGCAGCAGATTACTGTATGGCGACTGTGTTTCCCCGCTTGCTTGTATCTTTCTATAGGGGATTTTATCTGGTTTTTCAGATTGTCGAACGGCTGGAGAAGCAGGGCGATACTTATCGGCGCAATCTCCGTATGATGGAGCACGAGAATAAGGTGCTGAAGGAGAAGAGCGGTCAACTGGAGCGCCAGTTAGTGGCCGTTTTGGACGGGGATGTCACCGGAAATGGTCCGCAGCACAGCCCTGCCCGAGCCGGAAACCGTTCTGGATCATTCCGGTGAGCCAGACTGACACAGACACACAGACACACAGACACACAGACACACAGATAGACAGACAGACAGACAGACAGACAGACAGACAGACAGACAGACAGACAGCAATAGGAAAGTATATAGTCCAGACAGACAGATACACTGACTGTCAGTCAGACAGTCGGGCAAATTGGTCCAATATATATTGATTGTAGTAACACGCAAGAACTCGTGGAAGTTAATTTGGGACTCTACTCGTCAGTGGAATCGCTGAGCCGCGAAAATTTCCAGCTGAAAGAACAGATCGAAGCAGCGGCCAAGTGAGTCCTATATCTTTTTGAACGCATTGGCCTTTGACTGTTCTATAAGCCGTCCATGTATCTGATAGAAATGAGCAGGAGTTTACACAAGCCGTGGAGGCCGTCCGCGACATTGTGGAGAAGAAGGAAGTGTTTGAGCGGCGTATGACCGAGCTGGCTAACGAAGTGCAGCTCTATCGGGTGCAGAATGAAAGCTCCCTCTTCAAGGACTTTATGCGCTGCGTCGCCACCGTGCCGGATCAGCTGGAGAGTCTGGTCAGCCTGGCAGGCAATGAGAATGCCATGTTTGCTTTTATTCGAGCTCACGGAGGGGCTGATCTCGCAGACAAGTACAGCACGAGTGTCTGTCTGTCTGTCTGTCTGTCTGGATAGCTGTCTGTTTGTCTGGATAGCTGTTTGTCTGTCTGGATAACTGTCTGTCTGTCTGGATAGCTGTTTGTCTGTCTGGATAGCTGTCTGTCTGTCTGGATAGCTGTCTGTCTGTCTGTCTGTCTGTCTGTTTGTCTGTCTGTCTGTCTGTCTGTCTGTCTGTCTGTCTGTCCCGGTGGTTGAGTGTATGCCTGCGTCTCTTGAAACGATCCTAGTGTGGACTCACGTATCTTACAGGTTCGCTGTGGTCCAGCGCGAGACCCAGACACTCCGACAGGAGCTTCAGGAATCCAAGGCCGAAGCGGAGAAGCGCAAGACTGACCTGGACCGGCTTCGTGCCACTCAACAGTCCGAACTCAAGTCCGCCGTGGAGAGTCGCGATCGATTGCTCAACGAACTGACCACACTCCGCAACGAAGCCAACGCAATTCGTGTGGAAAACGACAACCGCACAGCGGAAGCATCGCGTCAAGTCACTAAACTGTCGGAATTGTATGAGCGGTTGTGTGCGTCCGAACGGGAATGCTCATCCCTGAGCCATGTACGTAATGTGTCTGGAAGGGCAGTGCCTGCCTGGAGACTCTTGTCGACTCTTGGTTGAACAAAATCTTTGCTTTCTTGCATGGTCCTGGCGATGCTTGACGGGATAATTGTTTGACTTCATGAATTTTAAAATAATTAATATTTTTGCTTAATGTGTTTGCAGGAGTTGAACAGTCAGAAGGAAGATGCATCTCGGGCTGCTGCTCAATGCCAATCTCTGTCCATGGAGAAGAACGGTCTCGTTAGTCGTATTGAGGTCTTGACGGAGCAGCAAATCACTTTACAGGCGGCTGTCAATCAGCAGAACACCACACTACAGGAATGGCATCAGCGCGAGGTAAAGATTGCCTCTATCTGTCTTTTTGCATGTCCGACTCCTTGTTTGTCTGTCTGTCTGTCTGTCTGTCTGTCTGTCGTCTGTCGGACTGACTGTCTGACTGTCTGTCTGTCTGGCTGACTGTCTGTCTGTCTGTCTGTCTGTTTGTGTCTGTTTGTCTGAGACATGGAATTGTAGAATTTGAAAACTGAAGTTGCATTCGTCTTTCTTACAGACACGCCTGACGCGTGATCTCCAGACCGCCCAACAATCCCTCGCACAACACATCGCCACCGAAGCGATCCTGCAACGCGACATCCAATCGGAGCGTGCAAAGGTGCAGTCGTCTGCGCTTGAGTTGGCCGCAGCGAAGAAGCAGCTGGACGACCTGCGAACCGGGACCAGCGCGACTTTACGACCTCCTACCATTCCCCACACAACGCAAACTGCCACACCGTCCTCTTCCATTCCCTCGGGAAGCGGGGCGTCTCGAGGCTCGACAGGTGGCGCTACCGGTGTGGGCTCCTCCGATTTCGCCCTCAACATTATTCGGCAGAGTTCGGTGCAGCAGGACGCGCTCCAGCTGAGGATCTCCGAACTGGAACGCCAGCTGGCCAAGGCCCAAGCGGACTTGGCGGCCAAGTCGCGTGAGCTGGAGACACAGCGTGCGGAGATGGTGGAGCGTGCAAAGGAGATGAACGCAGTGAAGACGTCCATGCTGACCGACATCAACTGCATCAAGACGGACAGGGATGTGTTGAGAGTGCAGTTGAACGCGCTGAAGACGGAGAATATTCGGGTGACCGCGGAGAACGCCAAGTTAATCGAGGAGGTCCGGCAGAAGGGGAAGGATTCGGCCGATCTGATGGGTCGTTACATGACTGAACTGAAGGTATTCATCGTGTCTGCCTGCCTGCCTGCCTGCCTATTTGTCTACTAATTCATCTTTCTGTCTGCCTGCATGCCTGTTTGTCTGCTAATTCATCTATCTATCTGAACTTTGTCTTCCTTTCTGCAGGATCATCAGACTTCGTCCACCGCTGCCGCGGATCTTCGCAAGGAGACTGACCAGCTCAAGCAAACCCTCCTCATTTCCAAGCGTCGCGAACAGGATCTGCAAAAGTCGCTGGACGAACTGGCCAAGAAGGCCGACACCCAGGAGAAAGCGCTGCGGGAGGAGATTCGCCTGCTGGAGGAGGAACGCGGGAACGCCCAGGGGTGGAAACGCGCGCTGTACGATCAGGCGCGACCGGCGAGTACGGCCTTCATGACGGACGAGGTGCAGGACTTGACGATCCTCGTGGAGCATCAGAAACGGGAGAACGAGTCCATCTCGAAGCAGCTTCAGCTGTCCAAGGAAGAAAACTTCGCCAATGCCGCCAAGGTTTGTGGGGAAACAGACAGACAGACAGACAGATGCTGTCATTTGTCTGACTACTTGTTTTTATAGGTGAAGTCCCTGACTCAGACCGTGTCTCGCTTGCAAGAAGAACTCCAGCTGGTGATGCAAAAGCAGGACTCTGCGTCCAGCCTGACCTCCTTCCACCAGAGCTACGCGGAACAGCAGACCATCCTCGCCTCCACCATGGAAGTCAACGGGAAACTGCGCAATGACCTGAACGCTGCCCTCCGCGAGACGGACGAGCTCAAAACCGCCCTCAAGGCCGCAAGCGAGTCGACCGAAGCGCTGACCGTCCGTCTGCGAGACGTTCAGCATGAGAATGTCCGCCTGACGGAGGAGTCACGGACTTTGAAGGAGCAGCTGGAGACTTGGAACTTGCGGTTTGGGGTGAATCAGCAGAAGGATGAGATTCAGTCGCAGAAGACGAGGATTGCCGATTTGGAGAAGCAGCTGAAGGACCAAGGTACCTAGCGGTTGTTTTAAACTGCAATCAGACACTCAGACATAGCTACAGACAGACTAGACTATCAGACAAAAAACAGACAGGTAGACAGGCAGGCATGCAGACAAGCAGACAAGCAGGCAGGCAGGCAGACAGACAGACAGACAGACTGGTTGACTGACTGACAGACACTCTGATGCAGTCTTGGTGTTGCGTATTTTGACGGAGATCCTTTTTTTGCAGTCTCTGAGTCTGAGAAGAGATTGGCGGGACAAAAAAATGGTCTGACGAAGCAGTTGATCGAGAAGCTCAAGACCCGCGACGAGGCCCATAAAGAGGCCATGGCGGAAGTCCTAAAGAAACTCGACATCTTCCACGCTGAACGCACCGAGAATCGCGCCGCCCTCGCGGAGAAGCTGGCCGAACTGGAGAGGGTCTCCGCCCGGAGTACCGTCTTGCGGAAGGAACTGGAAGCCCTGGAAGCCACACAGAAGGACGCACACGATGAGGTCCAGCGACTGCGCGACGAGAACGCCCAGTTGCGGGAGCAGATGAATCAATCAAGCAAGGCCCGAGCAGTGGCAGATGAGTCGGAGACGTCGTCGGGGAAGAGTGCCACCGCCGCGCGGTCGACCGCGGTGGTGACGCCGCAGACGCAGACACAGACGCAGACACCGAGAGTGCCGGCGGTTGTGGCGGTGACGTCTGTGAGGACGCCGCATCCTCCGGTGGCCGCGGTCGCCCCGCAGGCACAGGAGCAGCACGTCCAACCGATGGTGCAGCAGCCGGAGACGTCTCCGGCTGTGCCGACAGAGCAGCCGAGTGGCAGCGGACTCCAGACTGTGGCGACTGGTGTCCGCAGGCGAGCCCCGGACGAGGACTCCTCCCCCTCCGACAATAGCGCGCAGTCGCCTGCGCGAAAGCGGGTTCGTGTGTTGCTGAAACCCGCCAGCGGACCGGTCTCCATCGCGCTGCGTCCCCCGTCACCGACTTCGATGTCGGACGTGACCAGCAGTACCACTCCCGCCTTGGCGCCGCCCACTGCCGTGGTGGACCAGCAGGAACCCGCCTCGGACGGCCGACCGCGCACTGCTCCGTCAGTTAAACAGGACGCCAGTGCCAGCACCAGTTTCGCCATGCCGTCCTCGGTGGTGGACGAGGTCGCTGGCGAACTGCTGCAGCAGCAGCAGCAGCCGCAGCGCCACCTTCAGGCTGGCTCGAGGGGACCGGAGGAGGGTGCGGTGGACTCGAGTGCTGAAGTGGGACTGGGCACGCGGATGGATGGACAAGCAGAGCCGACTGACGAGGCGGAT
>LRSR01010148.1:0-11402 GCA_001579985.1 Hypsibius dujardini | reverse complement strand
GGGCATTCAATTAAAGATTCAGGAGAAAGCAGAGGCAAGCTCTAACCAGGAATGGCTCAAACTCAGACCACCTTGATGGCTCCAACTCTGCCACCCAAAATTGTGGCCATGTGTGTAGATACGTCGGACGTTACTATTGTGATAAGCAGAGGGCTCAAAGGGTGATTCTCGGGGTAGATGACGGTGTCAGCCTCGAGTTCGCTGGGCAAAGTCCTCTGCAGGGGTGATGATCAGCGAGGAGTTCTTGACGAAATCCAGAGATCCTCGGGAAGACTTGGAACGGCGGCTTGGATAGGTCCCTGATGAACACACACACGTTACCAGACACTGTCAACTTAATTGAGCCGAAGAAACAAGAGAGAACGGGACACACGATGGAGCTACGGACAACTCGCAATCAAACACCAGAGTAGAGAAGGAATACTAGAACCAAAGTACTAATACTGAAATAGAGCGGCTTTTCACACTTTATAGAAGTACTTGCAGCAAATTCGGATATATGAGGACTCGACCGTAATATATACAGGCACCCTTAAACCTTTGCAACACTGCATACAAAGTTCACCGGGAGAATAGTTTATTTGTTCGTAGTCGTAGCATTTCGCGTAGCCGGATTTCTTCTTGACACCTGTATGCATCTGGTGAGGTTTTATAGGGACTGACCGGATAAGAGTGGCGCGCAGTATTTGCTCAATCCACCGCTGTGCGCTCTCTTACTGAGTAACTCTGACCAACGATAACACCGATATCGGAATCGATACCGTTATCATGGTGCTCACTCAACGAACGCGGGCTACCAAACCCTGTTGTGTGTGTGTGGCTAATTCAGTAAATTTCCTGCGGAGGGTGTTAGCTATGGATTCATTTACAACGAGTGCCTTACAATTCACTCATTCCACTCCAACGACATACGATGCAGATACCTTCGAAGGAAGCTCTCATAAAAGTCCTCGCAGTGGTTTGCTTAATTGTCATCACCCTAACCTTCTTCTCATGGAGTAATTCCTGCCCCTCCAATCAGGGGAACAGCTTCCAATTCTGGGCAGGTCCCACCTTCCCGAAGAGGAATGGCACTTCCTCTGATGATCCGTTAGTTGGGACCCCTGAACACCCAGAAGAGCGACTCATTGTGCACTACATTTGGTTCCAGCGGGATATTCTCAAGCCCACTGGGGTCCTCTTCTTGGACTGCATCAGTGTCCTGTCCGTGATGGAGAATCTCAAACCGGACGCCATCTTCGTCCACACTGACCTGCCGAGTTTTTGGCCGTTCGACGCCTGCAGCCAGCTCATCACCGACTGGACCGGGGTGGAGCTGGTCCCTGCTAAAAAAAACCTCGAGATTGGCGGCAAAAAGATTCACTACGTCGAGCATGAAGCGGACATCATGAAGCTACAGCTGCTGTGGCATTACGGAGGACTGGCCTTGGATTTCGATGTCTACCTGATTAACGGCACCAAATTCCGGGAGGTCTACCACGCGCATCCGTGTGTGCTGACGTATGACGGAAACGACCGGATCAACAACGGGTTTGTGGCCTGTCAAAAAGGGGCCGTCTATCCCGGGATGATCCTTCAAGAGTCCTACGTCGCGGACTACCGGCCGAACGAGTGGGTGTACAATATCGGAGTGCGGACGTTCCAGCTGTTTCATCAGCACAAAGAGACGGGTTACATACAGGAGGGCATTTCGGATCGACCGACCTATGATGGGCGTTACGAGTTTTTGACCGGACCGGGGCGGAAACACGAATGGAGGGACAAGATTGCGCACCATTCGTTCCTCCATGATAAGGGATATAATTTGGACTCAGTTAAGCGGGACGACTCGAGTATGGGCGACATGCTGAGGTGGATTGTTAACGGTGGGATGGGTTTAAACACAAACAGCTCAATGGACATCGCGAGTACGGTTGCCGGTGTGATCGATCGTGTATGATCCGTCAGGCAGCTTCCCGCCATGGCCTTAGTATTGTTCACGGATTTGATCCTCCACGGGGTTCTCCTTTTTGCACGGTCGACCTTCCGTAGTCAGTTAGTTCAGGTGTTTGTTTAGCCTTCGTGCTTTCGCATTGGAGTATGCTCGTACCAATTTTTGGGTATTAAACTGCGAGTCTGAATCGATCAGCGGCATTTCAAGTGAGTTCATCGTATGATTCGGTATCTTCTTGTCTCTCCTTTGCGGTGGGTATCCCGAGCTGAGCTCAGCAGTGCGTCGGGCGACGGCACTGCGCTGAAGACTGCTGCGTCTGGGTTTGTTTCGGTGTCTGTGTCTGTGTCTGTGTCTGTGTCTGTGTCTGTGTCTGTTTGTGCCTATTCCTGACTTTTTCGACTTTTCTGTCTTTATCTGTCCATATCAGTGTTGCACGTCTACGTTTTTATCTACGTCTGTGCCGGTGGGTTGCCTCAGGCCGCCGAGGGGTTGACTGGGTTGACTTCTGGATTGCAAGTGGTAGTGTCTGGCGAGTGAGTCGCATCCTAAGAGGGTGCATACACCGTGGCGGGATGTCAGAGTATTGGAATGAAGTTCCTCGCAGTTTTTGGTTTACAGTCGGATTTCGCGGGTTCCGATGCTTGTCTTCCTTAACGCTCCTGGAGACAGCTGTCTGGTAGGATAAAGGTTTTCCGGTTTTCTTTAGGCCGTAAGTAGCTGAAGATTTTTATTACCCACTGGTACACATTGTACACACCGTACTACTTTAGAGGGTCAGCACTGCAGATGCCAGATGATCAGCCTGCATGTGTGCTTCACTGGACTCAAGTGCTGGAATTGAATTGCATTTACCATATCTCGCATGTTTTACCCGTTAATGTCCACTACCAGATCCGACTTGATTTGAATACCAAAAGTATTTTCCCTGCAATAGTTTCACTCAATTAGAAGAAAAAATAATTTTCAATTTTTTTGGATGGTTTGGCGAAAATTTCGTTTTTTAGCTTGACCACTGTCCACTGTAAAGATAGGAACTTGATAAAAAAGTTTTGCTGAAAAGTGTACCAAGTGGGGATTGGCACCTTTTTTGGGCATTCAATCAGTTGATCAATCATCAGTTTTTCATAGGAATCAATTTCACTCGTTTTTCAACGAAAATTTGGTGACTTGGCCATTGGTTTTGATCATTGGCTAAAATCTGATCATTCATCCGATCCAAACAAACTTTTTTTGAAGTTGGCAAGCTATGATCAATCCGATAAACACAAAAGAGTTCGTATTTTTATCATGTTTAGCATTTTGTTGGCAGTCGGCGACCTCAGCGACCCAAAAATAGACAAAACTGGCCGACTTTGACCATTTTTGCCGGACATTGGTCATTCAATAAACGTGAAACTAATAATATATAATTTTGCAACAACAGCTGAAATCTGAAAAACAGTTGAGTTTGCCAAAATCGATCGAACGCTCTGCGAATGAAAAATCAAAGGTCACGCCGTCGACATTTGTACGCCATTGGACGTTAACGGGTTGAGCAATCTGTCTATTAGCCACATTCAACTGAAAAAATTAATCAAGAACATTAATGATAACTGAGAATTCTGCAATCCGTTTCTTCAATTATCCGCAATGTTTGGCCGGAATCATTTCAGGCTGCCGTTTTGAAGAATTGGTACAATCTACTGACTATTGACTGCTTAATATGAGGTCAACTGATTCTCTTGGGATACATTACTTTGACCTCGAGTCTACCGTATTCGAACAATGCAATAATACTCACTGTACTGTACTGTACTGTACTGGACAACCACTGTACATGTTATTGGATCCCTCTAACCTTTTAAACGTGCGGGGGCCTACGCCTGCTTACGTTCCGTAAAAGCAAGGTGTCCTTGTAATAATTACTGTCCCCCTAACCTTTTATAGGTGCGGGGGCCTACGCCTGCTTACGTTCCGTAAAAGCAAGGTGTCCTTGTAATAATTACTGTCCCTCTAACCTTTTAAAGGTGCGGGGGTCTACGCCTGCTTACGTGCCGTAAAAGCAAGGTGTCCTTGTAATAATTACTGTCCCCCTAACCTTTTAAAGGTGCGGGGGCCTACGCCTGCTTACGTTCCGTAAAAGCAAGGTGTCCTTGTAATAATTACTGTAGCAAATGTAAAACGTATTAGCACGCAATCCATCGGCGGCCCCGGTCCCCGGAAATGCTTTTCCCGGATCCCGTTAAATGCCAATAATGCCGGCTAGCCGTCGTAAGTTGAGGCCAGGGGCACTCATGCTACAGCAATAGAAATGCAAGCGCAAAAATCAGATCCATTGACGCCTGGGGAACTTTTGTATTATTATTCCATTCAATTTTCAAATACATTTTCAGGCTTATCTTTCTGTGCCTGTACTGTCTGTTGTCTCGTTCCTTTTCGCATACATGTGTATCGCAACTACCGACATGATTTAATGAGCAGCGTCAATATTTCTTTTTTCTTTTCTAGTTTCAGATTCTGTTCTTTTTATTCTTCTCCTCGTAGCCTGATTCTCCGCGCTTCTGTGGTTTGTTCCATTGATAGAAAATGGGTTTCGTTAATCAGACATTCGTCGACTATCTTTACGCATACTGTGCGGCCACCGTAAACTTCTCCAACGCTTCCTCGTCTCACTACTATCCGGACCACTCCAGCCCAGCGGAGATCATCTGGCGATGTGTGATCGGGGTGCTCTGCATCTTTGGGACTGTCTCCAACGTGACGGTCTTATTCGTTGTGATCAGCGTGCCGAAACTGCGAATCGGAGCGGGCTTCTTGATTGCCCTGCTGCTTGCCACGTACCTCGCACTGAGCGCCCTCAGTTTCAGGCCAGTGCTTTATAAAGTTGTTAATTAAACATGGTACACAATGTCAGCTTACTTTAAGCAAAATATGCTACGATAGTTAATTCAGTTCACTTGTATTTTTTTCCCGAAAAAAATGTTTAATGTATGTATGTAAAATTTCATGTACTATCAAATGAACAAAAAGAATTGCACTGGTGAAAATCGAATTTCCAAAATGTTAGAAAACTCGAAGCTCTTTTGAGAAGATTAAATAAACGCTAGCTTGACCTTGCAGGCATCCAACCAGAGGACTGTAAAGTCTGTCGCTACCGCCTGCTGTTCCACTCGATCGGTAGCTTCCTCTTCAGTTGGTTAGAGGTGCTGCTAGCCTTGAATCGTGTTGTGGCCGTTCTCCTACCCACCCGATGATACCCTTTCGTCATCCGTCCGTCCAGTGGACGGCCTTCGGCATTACTGTAACCTTAACCTTGACAGCGTCGCTTCCCGGGGTCTTTGAGGTCGGTACGTCGTACCAAATGAGTCCGCAGGGTCTCTGCAATTTCGTCATTCTCACGCCCTTTTGGAGTTTCTACCACTCATTCCATCGGTACGTGCTGCTGCTGCCGCCGCTCGTGGCGCTGCTGGCGGTGGTTAAGATCTACGTGAAATCTCACATTTCCGGCCGGAGCATCCACCCCGACCGACCGTGGACCATCGTGAGGGTACGCTTACAGCAACGTCGACGGGAGGTCTCGGGGATGTTGGGTCTTTCGTTTGGCTTGGCTCTGCTATGCCAATTTCCGCTGATCACCACGGTGATGGCGACACCGCTTCGGGCTAATGATATCCCAATCATGTACTGTATTTCCGCGATAGATAGCGACAGCGTACGAGCTGTGGAACGTTTAATCGGCCACGCGGCGCTTGTGCTGTGTGTACGGTGCACAGAGCCCGTGCACACGTTCCATTCCAATACGACTGTCGCTATCTATCGTGGAAATACAGTACATGTACTTTCGCCTCAGCCCCATTATACAGGCCTCTTTCACACCGGTAAGCGGATGTTACTTCCTCAAGGCCAACCGCAAGCTGTTCCCATGCATCCCCTCTGAGGAACATGATTGCAACTACGCCACTACATACCGATATAAATACAGTGTACAATCAACGACAAGATTGAGTAAACTGGAGGGTTCCGGATATGGGCAAAAGGGGCGGAGCAGGGGATGGTAAGGTAGTTGAGAACACTTGAGGGTCCGGGATATGGGTAAAAGGGGCGGAGCAGGGGTGGTCAAGTAGTTGATTGTTCGATTGTTTGAAAACCATCCCCTGCCCCGCCCCTTTTGCCCATTCGCCGAGGCTTTTGTGAGAAAGTATTCCGAACTGCATCGCTGCAGTCATTGCGAACAAGGGGCGCGAATCAAGTACTAATCGCTTGATCGACTGTGGTTTTGGTCTGAATTTGTCAAAGCAGTCTAACATCCGTTTTCAGTTTCCACTGCGCCAAATTTCAGTCTTTACTTTCAAATATACTTTCCAAATGAATACAGTTTATTTTTGTGTGTTTGGTGACCAAATTTTGACCGGTTTATGCTTTAGGAAATTAAAACTTTATGACATGTGTAGTCTTGCGGCTCACAATACGTCAAATCAAAAGTTTGCAAGTAACCTGCAAGTAGCTGCAAGACATGTAACAACACAAGGTTGTCTTAACGTCAAATGTCCGCGCACAGAATAAAGCTACATCACTTTTGGACATGAAAGGTGATGAAGTAACCAAATAAAGTAAATAGGCTCCTTCCGTTACTGGAAGTCCAGGTGTAATCGTAATCTGGGATGCGGCATTTGATGACTGGATTACTTATAAATAAATTCACGTCAACTTGCAGTTAGCCTGAGCTAGACTGTATCAGGAGACAATCCCTGAGAGAGTAGTGGATTGATCGTTGGGCCGACCGGGCCGTTGCACTCGCTGGCGTCCACAANCTTCTGGACCGACCTCAATCCGCCATTGCCTTGGAATAGGAATCTCAGGTGCAGAGCTCATTTACGTAACGCCCTGTCCTGGTATTCCTGGATATCTACAGTTCGTACAGTACATGACATAGCGATACAGTTCGTACATGCACTACTATACAGTAAGGGTATTCAAAGTTGGCTTATTTGCAGCGTTTGTTTCGCTATTTCAAATTCGCTGATCTCCCTGGTTTTGAAGATAAACGAGAAAAGCAGCCAAGGAGCTGCTTTTCTCGCTTATCTGCTCGCTAATTGTGTGCATCTGCCTTGTGAGTGGTTCATGTGAGGTGAAATTAGCGAAGGAGACACAGTCTCAGGTAAGCCAGGGGGCGTGTCCTCGTATAACCGTTGCAAGGGCGTGCAAAACCAGGGAGATTAGCGAGTTGGAAATAGCGAAATAAACGCTGCAAATAAGCGAACTTTGAAAACTCTTAGTAAGAAAGTCTAGTGTCCATTCAACGGTAAAGTTCCAGGCGCCCTCGGGCACGGGATCTCTCAAACTGCGATGAAACTGGTACATAATATGGGCACAGACATGTCGATAGTCGGTGCGAATCGGTCACGTTTTATGCCCGAGACAGGGCTCCCTCTCTCCGCCGCGACATCGGAAACAGGAAACAGTGTACGGAGAGGATAATATTTTTCTGACAGTGTCTGAAGTACCGGTGGTAGAGGCCCTGTTTATTACTCCCTAGATAAGTGCTTGACGGTCTATGCGGTGTCAAAATTAGTACACTTACCCATAAATCGCCTGTTCGGCGCGCATTATATGTTTGCTGTCTGTAAAATATTGCTGTCTGCCCAGTGCGAAGTTGAGCCCCAAAATTGCGGGCTGCGCCCCGCAAAATGCCGTAGAACCGCCGGTTTACCAGGTCTAAGGCGGGAAATGGGACGCATACTTCCCGGGGCCAGAAAAAATTACCGTGCCGCAATATTACCAAGCGTTTGCGGTGCAGGGAATTTGATGGGAAAAGAGCGGGCAGCGTTACTCCCTGCCATTTACCGGCTTGCATGCTTGCTAACATGGGAAAAGGCTAGGAATATTACGGTATTTCTTTTCCGGATTCATTTCAATTCGTTTCGATATAATGAAGCCCGCAAAATGGGGGTAAAGTTACTAACTTGGATATAACAAAAGAAATTGATGTTAGCACGTGGCACGACAAAGGGGTACAGTTAATGTTAGTTTCGCGTATCAGAGTACTCTGTCGCACTTTTTCTCGCATGGCACACATTGTCAGCATTCACTTAAAAACTTTTCAGTTTAAAAAAATATGATGGCACTGCAAAGCTTTAAAGGAAGTGCTCCAGTTCACAATAGCGTCCTGAAAAATTCCTATCTTACAGGACTTGGACGCTTGGGTTTTAGTTGTAATTTTTGTGGCGATATTATTAAGCATCGGAACAGCGCACGCCGCCATGTTCGAGCCCATTTATCGAAGAACTTGAACCGTTCCAGATCGCCCTCACCGGACCCCTCCCATGGTATTGCAAACATCTAAATGCTATGCTAGACGCGAAACCTTACATGTTGAGGCTTGTTCTTCGCTAGTTCGAAGGGTTGAATTTGCCTTGACCGAACATGTTCATTCGAATTTGTTTTTAATTGATTATCAATTGCAGGCGAAATACCGCACGGCTGGATTGAACAACTGGCGAAAAGTCGCGGGTACTTTCCTGGTGGAGAATTTCACAGCTCATGAGCTCGCCACCCAATGCCCTACTGAGGCCGGATCGAAGCAGTCCAAATTAATGAAGGAGCCTCTGAACCCAGCCCGCACTGATAAATTGAGACGTAAGTTTAGGTTCAGCTTGCTGAACTAATATACGGTTACAATTTGGTGACATGCGATATGAAATTTAATTAAATAACTTTTGTTCGCTGTATCGAGCACACATGAAAAAGTTTATTTTTAAACTTGCCATATTTATTTTAAAAAGAACAAAAAATATTATGAGCCACTTCAGTCTGAATCTATATTCTATTGTTCGGCTAAAGATAGTGCTTATGCAACATATCGTTAGCTATTTCATTCAGCTTCATAAAAACCTGTACTCATTTGTTGCTCTTTCCTTTCAGGTGTTGTCATGTTGTTTGTAAAGGAGATCGGCGGCGCACCTCCCAGCCAGTCAGACATCACCAGCAAAATATCTGACTTCTGCAAACACCGAGCGAAGGGCGTGAAGACCAAGTCCAATGTCACTGCAGTTTCTGCTGATGAAGAAAATGTCCACGCACAGCCGAGTCCGTCCAAGCGGCTACGTGTACGTGAGCAGCGCGCCTCAACACCTTTAGCCTCATTGACCAGCGAATCTGGATTTCAAGCCATCCATTACCCGAACCAACCAAGCCATCTGGAGAACGCGGAGGTAGCGGCAGCCTCAACTTCCAGTTCCATGAACTTCGGCTCTCCCCTCAGCAGCGTCTTGGATGTTTTGAATAATTAAGTCATTACCCTCAAATGATGTTAGTTAGCTAGTGATACTATGATTATGAGAGGTAGCTGCCCTTACTTAAGCGGATATGTTTTGCATTATTTTGCCGCTATTTTATACGTAATTACTGAAATTTTTCATTACTATAGATATCAAACCAGTACAAATTTTGGCCAGACCTGAGTTGTACTTCGACAGATACCACAAACACTTGTGTAATACTATACATTGTAAATTGTAATGCCATGGTGGATTGTTGACGTTGTGAAAGGAAATGGTATCAATACGTTTGAACCAATAGCAGAAAAACATGTTTCCGGTCACGTGACTTGGTTCAACGGAAAAGCGGCGGTAGAATTGCGGGAGTAGAAAAGCGACGAAATTACGGGGCCGGGAACATGCTGGCAATAATGCGAGCAGCCATTGTTTTCTGCGCCGGGAAAGCCCTGGTATAGCGCCTGGACAACTCCCGTCGCTTTGCTAGTAGCTTCCCCAGCACATTTTTACTCGTACACTGTACCGCAAACCGCCGGTTTCCCTAGCCGGTAAAAAGTACTGACAGACGGGAAACCGCCGGTTTGCGGGACACAATTTCGCACTGGGTGTGGCTCAGTCCTTGCCCGCTTCTTCTGTAGTAGCTCCACATGAACACACGTAACGCCGTCCCATTCACATTGACATACAATTTCATACCTCGGTAAAATGAGATTCTTGGAGACTAGTCGACGCAGTGAGATCCGTTTATTACGCACAGACACGAGAAATCCGGCAAATTTCTAGCCACATCTTTTATTATTATTATTCCAAGTCGATTGCGGCCACTGCCAATTACTGTCCCCTTCGTCTAAATAATCGCGCAAGTACGTTTTCTTTAACATAAAAATGAAATTCAAACTTATTTAAATTTAGACTCGACTGATATTGGCGGAAGAAGTTTAGAGAACATGAATGATTTCACTCCCGAGTTTTTGTGTTCATGCCAGTCGATTCTAAAGTAATTTGCGCTTCGGGTAACTGCAAAAAGCGTACTTGCGATTGTTTGAAGAATTGGACAGAAATTGAGATATAGTCTTACAAGACCGGTTGGAGATGCGCTGGCCGGTTTCCTCATGCACAGTACGAGCACGCGGACCTTCTTTGACCGAAAATTATTCAGCAAGCAGCCGGTCAAGCCGGTTTGAGATGAACAGGCCGGATCCCGCATGCACAGTAGGAGCGCCATGATTCTTTCTTTGAGTGGGATTTCTTTTTTCAGCAAGCAATAAACGCGATGCCGATACCATCACAGGAAGTTCTCCTTAAGATCCTGGCATTGGTTTGTCTATTAGCGGTAGCCCTGACTCTCCTCCCATGGATAACTTTCTGGCCTCCGCGTCAAAGAAGCAGCTTCCGATTTTGGACCCTCCCCGAGAGCGGCGGGTCCCTCTCTACGGAGAACCCTCAAGACGAGCCACTCATTGTGCATTACGTTTGGTTCCACCGGAATCAGCTCCAACCCGCCGCAGTCACGTTCCTGGACTGCCTGGGTGTCCTGTCTGTGATGAAGAACCTCAGGCCGGACGTTATCTTCGTCCATACAGACGTACCGGATTTTTGGCCGTTCGATCCCTGCAACGCGATCATCAGCAACTGGACCGGGCTACAGCTGGTCCCCGCCCACCGAAGCTTCGTGGTCGGCGGGAAACGAATCCACTTCGTGGAGCATGAGGCGGATATTATCAAGCTGAAACTGCTGCGGCAGTACGGAGGACTGGCGTTAGACTTCGACGTCTACCTGATTAACGGCACCAAATTCCGCGAGGTCTACCACGCCCATCCGTGTGTGCTGTCGGAGGAGCGACATCAGCGACTCAACAACGGGTTCGTGGCTTGCCGAAGAGGGGCGGTCTATCCCAAAATGATTCTGCAGGAGTCTTACGTGGCGGATTATCAGCCGGACCAATGGGTGTATAATATCGGGGTGCGGACGTATCAGCTGTATCACCAGCACGAGGAGACAGGTTATGTGCAGGAGGGCATCTCGGATCGGCCGGAGTGGGACCGACGCTTGGAGTTCTTGACCGGACCGGAGCGGAAACACGAGTGGAGGGATAAGATCGCGCACCATTCGTTCCTCCATGATGCCAGCTATGCTTTGGAATCCATTGAACGGGACGATTCGAGTATGGGCGACATGTTGAACTGGATTCTGAGTAGCTGATGTGCTCCGTCCA
>LRSR01010147.1:0-17936 GCA_001579985.1 Hypsibius dujardini | reverse complement strand
CTGTCTGTCTATTTGTACGTCTGCAGGTCTGTCTGCAGGTTTGTCTGTCTCTCTTTCATTCAGCCTGCTGAGATTGCAGCAGTTGACGTTGCTTAGTGGGAGCAGAGGTGAAGCCACTAGAAGATCAGTAAAGCAAACAATTAGACACTTCGTAATGGCTACTTATGCCACGGCTCGGCAGCTTGAATTATCATTTTGTCAAGCTTACGCCATCCGGCAACAAGGCCATGATGGAGTAGGGGAGCCTACCACTGCGGTCTGTGTGTGTGGATCGGGCAAGATGGAGCGAACCGATCGCGCAGAATTGTGGCGGGAAGTGGAAATCGCTGCAGAGTCAGGAGCCAAGAGCCGAAACGGCAAGAGTGAGGTGGGCAGGACAAAACAAGCATTGTCCTCCATCCGCCGCTGTTTTACATGATAATTATGACCATCAATAACGGTTAATTATGCCACCTTTGTCCATGCACTGTCGAACGGCATTTCCTACTCTCGTGTACCGAACTACCCGTGACGTCTGTGCACCTACCTGTACCGTATATCATACTACCTGCACCTACCTGTCTGTACCTGCACCTACCTCTCTCTGTACCTGCACCTACCTGTCTGTACCTGCACCTACCTGTCTGTACCTGCACCTACCTCTGTACCTGCACCTACCCCTGTACCTACACCTACCTGTCTGTATCTGCACCTACCTGTCTGTAGCTGCACCTACCTGTCTGTACCTGCACCTACCTGTCTGTACCTGCACCTACCTGTCTGTACCTGCACCTACCTGTCTGTACCTGTACACAAGATACCGTACTACCTGTACACACGAAATTTCGCTGTTGATATTCCCTTGCGGCATGGTTTTCTGTTGAAGGGAAACTTGTCACCGTCTTTTATCAAAAGTTAACTTTTACACTACAATTAAACGGAACAACGTTCCTTAACGCTTGCCTTACTGAGCAGCGCCAGCAGACGAGATATAATTGGAACGATAAATATGTAACCGATGCAGGCAGCGTTCGCAGCGCTCTCCGCAAGAGAAGTTCCCACGGAAGTGGACACAATGGGCTTGCGTTTTATTGCCGTTAAGCCTCTCATATCAATAGTTTATTTGTTATGTAAATCGAAAAGTCACCAAAAAATACCGGAACACTCTTAGTTTCATCGCCATTTGTCGTCATGTGCATGATACGGGCACTTCCGAGACGGACAAAGGGGAAGTGTGTGTTACTGAATTTGACGTGAGGAAATCGAAACAAAGGTAGGAGAAACAGTTCCTTGAATTTCGAGAACAGAAATACAAAATAATTTTAATTGAATAAAAAAAGAAGGAACAAAGCGGTGTTTTGTTGATTAATCTCTTGACAAAACATTTTTGGCCAACGCCCAAATGTCCGCGGCAAGTTCAATGGGCAATTCCATGGCTGGGAAATGACCGCCGGATTTGTGCTTAGAGATGGTGATGAGGTCTTTGTAATAAGGCCTGACGAATTCATCAGGACTGTTTGCACCGGGTATTTCATGACGGAAATCCGACAGCAGACTGGGCACCAACACCGGAAACCTGAAAACATGTGAACTCCATTTCTGTCTTAAGTACGAGCGAAACGCACAGAAAGAAATGTACCCGTCATTTGGATCCGCCGAGAATGTTTCCTTATACAGTCGCTGCGAGGTGATGATACTTCCAGAAACCCAGTAGACCATGACGTTAGTCAGGAGATCGTCCAGGGAGAAGTACTCAGAAAGAGCTCCGTCCGGCTTGTTGATGTTGTCCACGTTGGTCCAGGTTGAGAACTTCTCCAGGATGTAAGCTGCAAGACCAGCCGGACTATCCAACAGAGCGGCACCTATTAGTATCACAACAAAAGGTAATTCTTTGCGTTCCCCGTATGTCCGCTTTGTGTACAGATATGTTCGGAGACGGACAGGCAGGCAGACAGACAGACAGACAAACAGACAGACAGACAGATAGACAGATAGACAGACAGGCAGACAAGCAGACAGACAGACAGACAGACAGGCAGGCAGGCAGACAGACAGACAGGCAGACAGGCAGGCAGGCAGGCACACACACAGAAACACACACACACACATAACGACAGAGACAGTCAGATAGACACAGAGTATACCCGGTGCGTACCGACAGTATCAGGCTTTGTAGCTTGTATGTGCATGTAACCCGATTCCCGCAATAGCGAGAAGAAATTGGTGGGAAGGAGCTTATGTGGTTCGGAGACGTTAAACAGGAACCGCGGCATGGTGAGATAGAGGATATTTTTTATGAAAGAGGGACCCGGAGGAACGGCCATACCGTACAACGTCAGATCGACACCCAAAACACTGGAACAAAATGGGTGAATCGAGCAACAGTCAAGCTGATGCTGACAAGGCTCCTCATCATAATAGTACACAAGCCAAAGGTAACCTACCAGTCAGGGTACATTATAGCCAGGGATCTTCCTACCGCACTTCCCCAGTCACCGCCGTGAACAAAGTATTTAATGAGCTTGAGACGGGTCATCAATTTGTTGAAGATTCTCGCAATATGCGGCGGATTGAGGCCTGCAGAAGTAACAAACTAACAAATGAATGCAAAGTATGCAAGCTTGAAAAAGGTAAAAGAAGATCGTGCGGTTGGACCTGTCTTCTGCGCTGCATCCGAGAATCCGTATCCTGAATGAAAAGAGGATAATTGCGTAAGTCGACTGAGACACCAATTGAAAAGAACCACTAAATATTTTTAGTAGTTGTTAACCAGGTGGACCACTGACAGACACACAGGCACCGAATGGCTGACATACAGAAAAGGGAACAGGCAGACAGACTTACATGTGCTTGGCAAAGAAAAACCAGCAAAGTTGACAAACCACCATTAGAGATGGCAGGGTTATCTGTGGTGGTCGACTTACCCGGTAGCGATGGGATGATAACTTCAAAAGCCGCGTAGTCATTCCCAGATATCTGTTGCGGAGTGGTCAGCAACGGGATGAGCTTGTACAACTCGAAAAAGGATCCAGGCCAGCCGTGAAGGAGGATGATCGGAGTGACACGGACATTCCGTTTAGGGTCCGTGGACTTTGCCGGCTGAACTCGAACAAAGTGGATGTTGAGTCCTTCGATGTTGGTCTTGAAGTGGTCGTACTGGTTGATCAGAGCTTCCTGCTTCTTCCAGTCATACTTGTTCAACCAGTAATCCACAACCTAGGACCAACAACAAAGCACAAGTATAAAAACGATGCAACTAAAACTGGCGAAACACTTTCCGGCTTATAAGTATGTCACGTGACTTCCAGTTGTTGAATCATATTTCGACAAAGTGTAAACTGTTGATAAATTGATTGATTGAGACCTTTTTCAGCTGATCCGCCGGAAATCCATAAACAAAGTTCTGTCCAGACATGGCTGTTCCATATCGAGTGTTCCGTAGACGATCCTTCAAATCCTCCAAATCTTTGTTAGACACCTGCAACTTCCAAGGCACAACTGCATCGTCCGCTTTTGCCGGTTTGCTTCCGGGAGCACTCCACTCTTCATCGCCGAACGGGAAGACCGTCTTGATGTCTGGCAACGGGAAGATCCTTTCCAGGACGCAGTCATGATTGAAGACCGCCAAACCCAGAAGAATCGGCGTAATCAATGTGAAGAAAATCAACGATGATCCGAGAAGGCTTCGACCTCCGCTGGTGTTACTTTTACTTACATTCGCCATTGCAAAAGATGGATCTGCTTGCAAGTAATGGGGCGAAAGCTAAACCATGCAAGGTGCGACTCGAAACCGGAGGACACTTGTGTTGAATTTACTGTCCCGTGTTGTCATCTATTCCGGGCTCTTAATCACACATCGAGGGAACCGGACTGCTGTGTGATATCGCAAAATATGGACTCGAAGGTTGCTTGATACGAAGTTCAAGTTCATCCAGCCCCTTACGCGTAAAATGCCGCAGTAACGTCTACGTACCGTAGATACGTGCCTTTTCTAGGTACGGTATCTGGGTACCGCATGTGGGTAACGTAACTAGGTACCGTATGGGGGTACCGTATGTGGGTACGATATCTGGGTACCGTATCTAGGTACCGTATGTGGGTACCGTATCTAGGTACCGTATGTGGGTACCGTATCTAGGTACCGTATGTGGGTACCGTATGTGGGTACCGTATCTAGGTACCGTATGTACGTACCGTATGTGGGTACCGTATGTGGGTACCGTATCTAGGTACCGTATGTGGGTACCGTATGTGGGTACCGTATGTGGGTACCGTATCTAGGTACCGTATGTACGTACCGTAACTAGGTACCGTATGTAGGGTATGACTACAAGCTTATGCGGAAGATTTATGCGCAGAGACAAATCTGGTTATAACTACCGGAGATGTCGCCACGCCCCGCGCCGTCGGTCAAGGATTCCGGACGCTCTTCGTCATACATCGATGAACCATACCTTTCAGACACGGACTTCTGGGAACGAGACCTCTTTCCTCTTTCGTTATTATCTTAGATAATTTATCTGCAGTGGTATATAATCGTTTAAGGGAAAATTAAAGAACAAACTGGCGAACGACATTCACTTGGATTTTTACGACAACGAATTAGCAGTGAAATTCAGCGTGGTAATGCGGCGTTTGTTTTGGGTACTCATCCTTTTTCTCCTCGATTGGATGAGATCTTTAGCGTTTTGAAAGTTAAACGCTAGAAAGAGTTGTTTGCTTCTTTTTCCGACTATGCGTCCGAAATCCCTTTTTAAGTCATGTAGAATCACTAAAAAAATTGGAATCAGTAAAAAAAATTGGGATTTTGAACAAAAAATTGTTTAAATTATTAGCATTATTAAATTGGAATCACTAAAAAAATTGGGATTTCGATCAAAAAATCTTTTGCATTATTAGCATTATTAAATTGGAACCATTAAAAAAAATTTGGAATTTTGAACAAAAAATCGTTAGCATTATTAGTTGCAATCCCTTTTTAACGTTTCACCGTAATCGCGTTAGACAAAAGAAAGTGTCTGTACCATTTTTTGGTCTGTATTCTGCAGTAATAGTAGTATTATTAGTGATAATAGTAATAAAATGATATAATAAAGTAATATAATAATGTAAAAGTAATATTAGTAAAAATAGTAAAATTCCAACTCGTTGCGCCGGTATTTTGATAGGATTTATATAAAAAAATGTAAATACCGACATCGCTAGACAAAATATTAAATATTAAGTATTAAATATTAAATATTAAATATTAAATATTAAATATTAAATATTAAATATTAAATATTAAATATGAAATATTAAATATTAAATATTAAATATAACCTCAACAATTTTATTAATAACACGCATTTTTCTTGCAGATTTGTCAGTTCTACAAAACGATGGCACAGTGGAAGTCCTGAGATTCGAACGATGTCACCGTGTCATTTCTACTTTACTGTCTCAAACTCCAAACTAGCAACGGCCAGCTCCGAGCAAGTAAAGTAGAAACGACATTGTGACGTCGTTCGAATCTCAGGACTTTGACTGTACTGGCATTGCTCATACTGTATGTGTAGAAGGCAAAAGAAACCCATGTTATCTCCGGAAAGATTAATCCATGTTATACAGGCAGAGGCAGAGAAAGTGTCCGGAATATGGAAATTCGCATGCTAATTTCGAGACCAAACACTTTTCGCCAAGGTCCAGATATCTTCGGCCAGATCGGCCGGTCGTTCCATCGTCGGGAAATGACCGCCGGTTTTGTGCTTGGAAATGGCGATGAGATCCTTAAAGTACGGCCGCACAATGTCGTCAGGCAGATTGCCACCGGGCACTTCGTAGCGGAAATCCGACAGCACAGTCGGCACCAACACCGGGTACCTGTAATAACGAAAAAAGAAGTACCTGGAGATGCGTAAAATCGAACCGTTGGACATTTCTGTGCAAGCTACGAGCGAAACCAACAATTTTTACCCTTCAATTGTAACCACCGAGAATGTTTCCTTATAAAGTCGCTGGGATGTGATGATACTTCCAGAGACCCAGTAAACCATGACGTTGGTAAGGAGATCATCCAGGGAGAAGTACTCCGTCAGACCTCCGTCCGGCTTGTTGATGTTGTCCACGTTGGTCCAAGTTGAGAACTTCTCCAGAATATAACCGGCGAGCCCAGCCGGACTGTCCAACAACGCAGCGCCTGAAATCAGCAAAAACAAATGTTTTTCTACATAAGAATTAACAAATGAGTGTGAACTATGAATGTGCAGTTGTCTGTTTGTCTGTCTGTCTGTCTGTCTGTCTGTCTCGCTGGCTATCTGTCTGTCTGTCTGTCTGTCTGTCTATGTTTCCGTGTGTGTGTCTGTGTGTGTCTTTGTGTGTCTGTGTGTGTCTGTGTGTGTCTCTGTGTGTGTCTGTGTGTCTGTCTGCCATGTCTGTTTTATTTCGGCAGTCCTGCACTGTACTGTCCATACCGACAGTGTCCGGTTTGGTGGCCTGAATGTGAAAGTATCCCGATTCGCGCATCAGCGTGAAGAAATTAGCAAACAGGAGCTTGTGCGGCTCGGAGACGTTAAACAGGAAGCGTGGCATGGCGAGGTAGAGGATGTTCTTCAACATGGAACGGCTCCTCGGAACGGCCATGCCGTACAGCGTGAGATCCACGCCCAGCACCCTGAAACAACATGAATAAAACAAATATTGTTGAGGTCATGTACGCGTGTGACTTTATCATCATCCAGACAAGAGAGATAAACCAACCGATGGGGAAACATGGTAGCCATTGATCTTCCGACTGCGCTGCCCCAGTCACAGCCTTGAACAAAGTACTTGTCGAAATGTAAACGTGTCATCAATTTGTTGAAAATTCTTGCAATATTTTGCGGATTGAGACCTGAAACACGAAACACCTAAACAACAAAGCATGGCCAAAACATTTAAGAAAAAGATCAATATAGCAGTACCGGGTCTTTGCGCAGCATCTGAAAACCCGTACCCTGAAAAAGACACTGGGTATCAAATACGCGAACTTCAATAATTAATTATAGGCTACCGGACAGACAAACTACCGGCAGACAGACAGACAGACAGATAGACAGACAGACAGACAGACAGACAGACAGACAGAAACATTGACACAGAGAGACCTAGAGACAGAAGGACCGATAGATGTAACAAATAACATCGAGTTACAGAGATGCTTATCCATCTTTTTCGACGTACCTGGTAGAGATGGTATGATAACTTCAAAAGCCGCGTAGTCATTTCCAGATATCTGTTGCGGAGTGGTCAGCAACAGGATGAGCTTGTACAACTCGAAAAATGATCCAGGCCAACCGTGAAGGAGGATAATCGGAGTGACACGGACATTCCGTTTAGGGTCTGTGGACTTTGCCGGCTGAACTCGGACAAAGTGGATGTTGAGTCCTTCGATGTTGGTCTTGAAGTGGTCGTACTGGTTGATCAGAGCTTCCTGCTTCTTCCAGTCGAATTTGTTCAACCAGTAATCCACAACCTAGTACCAACAACAAAGCACAAATATAGAAACGATGCAACTAGAACTGGCCAAGCACTTTCCGGCTTATAAGTATGTCACGTGACTTGCAGTTGTTGAATCATATTTCGACAAAGTATGCACTGTTGATAAATTGATTGATTGAGACCTTTTTCAACTGATCCGCCGGAAATCCATAAACAAAGTTCTGTCCAGGCATGGCTGTTCCATATCGAGTGTTCCGTAGACGATCCTTCAAATCCTCCAAATCTTTGTTAGACACCTGCAACTTCCAAGGCACGACTGCATCGTCCGCTTTCGCCGGTTTGCTGCCTGGGGCACTCCAATCTGCATCACCGTACGGCAACGCTGTCTTGATGTCTGGCAAAGGGAAGATTGTGTCGAGGATGTAGTCATGGTGGTAGACCGCCAAACCAAAAAGAACTGGCGTGATCAGAGTGAAGAAAATCAAGGAGGAGCCGAGGAGACCCCGGCCTCCGTTGCTGCTGCTGCTGGACTGCTCTGTCGGATTTGCCATCGCAAACGTCGGGCTTGCAATGAGACAGTAAAGTAATAAGAAAACTAGACGAGCGCTTGAGAAAGCTGACACAGCTAAGGAACTGCTTGTTAATCGAGTGCTCCACCGGTGTGACATTGCAAAATTTGGACTCAGAACTAAACTAACAAAGTGCCATAGGTTGCTTTGGTTCAAAGTGCGCCCAGTCCCGTGTGCGGTAACGTAATCACCCGTCGAATGGAATGCAAAGAAATGCAAAGTAATGTAAATCCGCGAAGCACTTCAAAAAAGGGCGGCATTGAGCAGTATTCAGTAAGAATACGGTATAACTAACCGTACGACTACTGTTCGAGAGCATGAATTTCAGTGTAACTAAACCAGCCTAATACTGTCGCGAATCTAATCTAATCTTTGTGCACTGCAATTAATAATGACAATGCGCGGGGCGGTTAAAAGTTAGTCTAGGCTCGCGAAAATGCTTTGGCGCAAAGAGGCACTGCGGCCGTACACACATGGCCACAATTTTGTTAGGCAGACTGTAAGCCAACAAGAGTGGTCCGACTTCGAGCCGAATTAAGTCACCGCACGCACGCGCTCTTGACCACAGCTGACCACAGCTTTACTCAATTGATCGATCGATTGATTGACTGATTGAACTTGTTTATTTAGGTGAAAAGCAGTGGCAAATTCTAGCCAAGAGTGGCTCGAACTCGGACCACCTTGATGGCTCGAACTCTGCCACCCAAAATTGTGGCCATGTGTGTAGATAATTTTTTACTGCTTGAAAGTTTTTAATGACGCTATTTCCTGGGAAATGCTTGTCGAATTATTATTGTAGAGTTGTCTGTGAAGGCACACAAGGATAAAAACAGAAGAGACCCAAACAGAAAAAAGGATTTATAGAAAGGAACTTTTGGGAATGCGAAAGTTTGTAAGGATATTTAATTAACCCCGAGACAAGACATTTTTCGCCAACACCCAGATATCTTCCGCCACTTCAGCCGGTCGTTCCATCGCCGGGAAATGTCCGCCGGTCTTGTGCTTGGAGATGGTGATGAGGTCCTTGTAGTACGGTCGGACAATCTCCTCGGGGCCGTTTGCGCCGGGTATTTCGTGACGGAAATCGGACAGCACACTGGGCACCAACACCGGAAACCTATAACAAGCGAACGCAATTGCGATTTTTGTGAGCGCGGAACAAAAACAAAACTAACCCGTCGTCTGAATCAACCGAGAATGTTTCCTTATACAGTCGCTGGGAGGTGATGATACTTCCAGAGACCCAGTAAACCATGATGTTGGTCAGGAGATCGTCGAGAGAGAAGTACTCCGAAAGAGCTCCGTCCGGTTTATTGATGTTGTCCGGGTTGGTCCAAGTTGAGAACTTCTCCAGGATGTAACCAGCAAGCCCGGCCGGACTGTCCAACAACGCTGCGCCTGGAACCACCAAAAAGAAATGTTTTTCTAGAGATGAATTAACAAATGAGTGAACTATGAATGTGCAGTTGTCTGTCTGTCTGTCTGTCTGTCTACCTGCTTGCTTGTCTGTCTGTCTGTCTACCTGCTTGTCTGTCTGTCTGTCTCGCTGGCTGTCTGTTTGTCTGTTTGTTTGTCTGTCTGTCTGTCTGTCTCGCTGGCTGTCTGTCTGTCTGTCTGTCTATCTTTCCGTGTGTGTCTGTGTGTCTGTCTGCCATGTCAGTCTGTCTGTCTTTCATGTCATGTCCCATGGCCCCAATATTGAACGTACCAACAGTGTCCGGTTTGGTGGCCTGGATGTGCATGTAGCCCGATTCTCGCATCAATGCGAGGAAGTTGTGGATCAGGAACCGGTGTGGCTCGGATACGTTAAAGAGAAACTTTGGCATGGTGAGATAGAGAATATTCTTGAACAGGGAGCGACCCGGAGGAACGGCCCAACCGTATGCAGTCACATCCAGTCCCAACACACTGGAAAGAGCATGGACGAATAAAGCAACAGGTAAATGTTCCACCGGCACACACGTAAAGGCATTTCAGAAAACCAGAGCCAACGTACCGGTCAGGGTACATTTTTGCCAATGATACACCGACTGCGCCACCCCAATCGCCACCGTGAACGAAATACTTGTCGAGCTTGAGACGGGTCATAAGTTTGTTGAAGATCCTAGCAATGTGAGGCGGATGGAGACCTAAAGAGAGGAGAAAGCAACCTATTAAAGTCTGGATGATACAGGAAAAGACACAGCAAAAGAAAGTTTTATTGTCGATACGACTTCGTGTTTACACGATGTAATGCAAGGTACCTGGCTTTTGCGCGCCGTCGGAGAAACCGTATCCTGAAAAGGAACACACAGGGTTAGGAACGCTATTTTCGACGCAATGTTTATCTGAACCACCGTGTAAGTCAGGCAATCAAGCTGTCTGATTGACAAGCAGGTAGTTAGTCAGTCAGTCAGTCAGTCAGTCAGTCAGTCAGTCAGTCAGTCAGTCAGTCAGTCAGTCAGTCAGTCAGTCAGACAGACAGACAGACAGACAGACAGACAGTCAGACAGACAGACAGTCAGACAGACAGTCAGACAGACAGTCAGACAGATAGATAGACATGTAAGCAAGCACACAGGTGTGATCCAGTGTATACAGAAACTGTATGCATTAACATAAATGATAAGACAGAAAGGAACACAACCAGACAACAATATGACACAACACTAACATACAAGCCAGCAGAACTGAGACAGATGGCTATCTGTCGTGGTCGACGTACCCGGTAGCGATGGGATGATAACTTCAAAAGCCGCGTAGTCATTCCCAGATATCTGTTGTGGAGTGGTCAGCAAAGGAATGAGCTTGTACAACTCGAAGAAGGATCCAGGCCAACCGTGAAGGAGGAGGATCGGAGTGACACGGATATTCCGTTTAGGGTCTGTGGACTTTGCCGGTTGAACTCGGACAAAGTGGATGTTGAGTCCTTCAATGTTGGTCTTGAAGTGGTCGTACTGGTTGATCAGAGCTTCCTGCTTCTTCCAGTCGAATTTGTTCAGCCAATGATCCACAATCTTAACACAAACAACGCACAGATGTAACGACAAAACGATGACTCAACGATGTAACTGCCGCAGATAAGTTAGTGATCATACAACATTCGAACGAAATATCTATCGGCTGTTGGCAAATTGATTGATTGAAACGCCGTAACACGATTCGTTTTTGTATCAATCCAGTGAACGATTGATTCATTTATTTGTTCCCGAAGGTGAAGCGATGAATTCCAGCAGTCACAAAAGCCAAATCCTCTGATCTTGTTGCCCAAATCACTCAAGAATGTGTTCGAACTGGTGGACATATTCTTCACGCAAAAGAAATTGGGGAAAGAATTACGACGAGTCACAGAACCAAAAAGCGCGTACCTTTTTCAGCTGATCCGCTGGAAAACCATAAACAAAATTTTGCCCAGACATGGCTGTTCCATATCGAGTGTTCCGTAGACGATCCTTCAAATCCTCCAAATCTTTGTTAGACACCTGCAACTTCCAAGGCACAACTGCATCGTCCGCTTTTGCGGGTTTGCTTCCGGGAGCACTCCACTCTTCATCGCCAAACGGGAAGACCGTCTTGATGTCTGGCAGCGGGAAGAATTTTTCCAGGAGGCAGTCGTGATTGTAGACCGCCAAACCTAAAAGAATCGGCGTGATCAATGTGAAGAAAATCAACGAGGAACCGAGAAGGCTCCGGCCGCGTTTGGTGTTGACTGGTTTTGCCATCGCAAAAAGGCCCGAGTCAAGAAGAAAGAAAAGTGCAAAATGAGTGCTGGAAAACTGGAAGCCGGATCAAATTTGTAGGATTTGTTTTGCTATGGTGAAATCAATGAATGAAAGAGAGCGTAGTAGGCGCAGCCCTATGAGAAATACTGGTCTACACACACAGACAGAATACTTGGCTGACAGAATCAAGCCACGGAATTCGGCAAGTGCATGGCAGCAATGCATCAAACGAGGTACATGGCTTGACTCGATCAGTTAAGCACTCTGTTCGTGTTATCTGTTGTCCTATTCTGAATCTGAACCGGTGCAGTCTCTTCAATCTTCGGATTTGAGCTCATTCGAAGGTCGCTTGATTTGACGTTCGTCCAAAAGCACAATGGATACATCCAGCCCCTAATATGCCATAAACTATTCAAAAGTGGAACATTGCAACTCGACTGATAGAACAGTACAAACTGTATACACGTTGCAGCACTCGCCACACGTGGCAAAAACTCTGAACTAACCGAGTTAAGCCATATAACTCGCATAATGCATAGACTTACACACAGACCGAGTTAAATGGCTTGACGCGGTTAGCGCAAGGTTTTTGCCACGTGTGTACTATGCTAGTGGTACACACATGGCCACAATTTTGGGTGGCAGAGTTCGAGCCATCAGGGTGGTCTGAGTTTGAGCCACTCTTGGCTGGGGCTTGCCACCAAAATAAACAAGCCCAATCAATCGATCAATCGATCAATAGAGTGAAGGCTGGATGGTCAGCTGTGGTCAAGAGCGCGTGCGAACTGTGACTTAATTCGGCTCGAACTCGGACCACCCTTTTTGGCTTAAAAGTCTGCCATCCAAAATTGTGGCCATGTGTGTAGAACTGTAGTACTTTGTTGTTAGTATGTCAGTTCATGCGCATGCGGATCAAAAGCAGGAAAACGGAATATACAACGGAAATTTGGGGAACGTGTGGGACTTGCACGTATTATTCTCTGGACAAAACGTTTTTGGCCAACGCCCAAATATCTTCGGCCAGATCGGCCGGTCGTTCCATCGCCGGGAAATGACCGCCGGAGTTGTGCTTGGAGATGGTGATGAGATCCTTGAAGTATGGTCGGACAAACTCATCCGGTGCATTATTGCCCGCAAATTCGTGCCGGAAGTCCGACAGCACGCTGGGCACCAACACCGGGAACCTGAAAGGATCAATTTCCGCCCCTTGTTCTTATCTAAAAGTTAAAGCAGAGCGTAATCAGAATTTACCCGTCAGAAAGGCCTCCGGTCGACCAAGTTTCCTTGTAGAGTCGCTGCGAGGTGATGATACTTCCGGAGACCCAGTAGACCATGACGTTGGTCAGGAGATCGTCCAGGTTGAAATACTCCGTAAGACCGCCATCGGCTTTGTTCATATTATCGGCGTTGGTCCAGGTGGAGAACTTCTCCAGGATGTAGCCGGCCAGTCCCGCTGGACTGTCCAACAAACCGGCACCTGGTCAATTTACAAAAAAACACGTTAGTTAGCAACCCAGATTTTTAATATCCATTGAAGTGATATGACTCACAAAACCCCCCAATTTTTTGTCAAATTCCTTTCAAATCACAAATGTTGCGAAACTCGTTTCTATTTTCACTTTTAATTAAATGAAATTGTAACTCAACAAATGTTAACTTCTTATCCCTTTTAGTTAATTAAACAGAGGAGCGAAACGACTAGGTCTTCTCTTCCCACAGTAAAGGTTGACAAAAGTGAATTTCTGTCTCTTTGTCTGTCTGTCAGTCTGTCTGTCTGTATGTCTAAAGGCATTTCGGAGGTGAGGACAAGACAAATCGACGTATGAAATTAACTGTGTGTTATTGGTGGGCCCTGGATAGGAATGTTATCAACTGCAAAAGTAAAATCTTGCCTGGGTCCGCGAGACTGGGTCGTTCTTTGCAACGTTACCTGCCTCTCGGTCTGACTGACGAGTGACAGTGGGCAGTACATTATACTCACTGTACGTTATCTGCGTCTGCACCGTTTGTACCCTTCTGTTTCTACCCTGTGTGTCTGAACAGATCTGGACAGACACTCAGACAATTCAGGGTACAATGCAGGGCAGTCGTTTCAGAGCGACTCAAAAAGTATACTCGATGACAATATACCACAATAACGAATACAGTGTAGCATACCAACAGTATCCGGCTTGGTCGATTGGATGTGCAAGTATCCCGTTTCCCGCATGAGATTGAAAAAATTGCCCAGCAGGAGCTTGTGCGGCTCGGAGACCTCGAACAGGAACCGCGGCATGGTAAGATGGAGGATGTAGTGGAGGACAGAGTAGCTCGTGGGGATGACACGGCCGTACAGGGTCAATTCCACTCCCAGAACACTGCACAGTAATTTATACACGTGTAGTTATATATCGGAGTCCTGGATCTTTCCCTCAAACTGCAAACTGCAAAAACGCGCTTACTGTTCGGGATACATGACCGCCAGGTACCGGCCGATTGTGCTGCCCCAGTCGCTGCCGTGAACAAAGTACGCGGCAAAGTTTAGGCGAGTCATTAATTTGTGGAAAATTCTGGCAATGTCTGCCGGTTTTAGACCTAGATGTAACGATTAAAGCTTGGTAAAAATTATGAGTAAGAGCAAGAGCACAAGGCAACCAAAATCCGCTTTGGTAGGGCTATCCCGAATGATGATCGGTCGTACCGGGTTGTTGTGGAGCATCAGAAAAACCGAATCCTGTCAAGAAGGGACAACGGTGAAACTAGGATAAAGCACTACTGCTTCTTGCGTACCGGGCAGTGAAGGAATGATCACTTCAAATGCCGCGTAGTCATTTCCGGCTATTTGTTGGGGAGTTGTTAGCAACGGGATGAGCTTGTACAGTTCGAAGAAGGATCCAGGCCAACCGTGAAGGAGGATGATCGGGGTGACACGGATATTTCGTTTAGAGTCTGTGGACTTTGCAGGCTGAACTCGGACAAAGTGGATGTTGAGTCCTTCGATGTTGGTCTTGAAGTGGTCGTACTGGTTGATCAGAGCTTCCTGCTTCTTCCAGTCATACTTGTTCAGCCAGTAATCCACAACCTAATAATAACAGATAATTGACGCTCGTCAGGAATAGAAAACTACGTGTCTGTACCATATCTGCGTGATACGTCTGTATGTTTGCATGTCTATATCTATATATCTGCATTTCTGTATATCTATATTTCGGTATGTCTGTGTGTCTGTGCTGTATATCGATATGCCTGTATGTCTATATGTCTGTATGTCTGTATGTCCATGTGCCAGTATGTCGGCGCATGTCTGTATGTCTATATGTCTGCATTTCTGTATATCTATATTTCGGTATGTCTGTGTGTCTGTACTGTGTATCGGTATGCCTGTATGTCTTTATGTCTGTATGTCCATGTGCCAGTATGTCGGGGCATGTCTGTATGTCTATATTTCAGCATTTCTGTATGTCCATATGCCTGTGTGTCGGCGCATGTCTGTATGTCTGGGACCTTCAAGCATACACACATTTTTCAGCTGATCGGCCGGAAATCCATAGGCAAAGTTCTGGCCAGGCATAGCCGTCCCGTATCGGGTTCTTCGAAGTCGATTTTGCAAGTCTTCCAAGTCCTTACTGGACACCTGCAACTTCCAAGGCAAGATCGCGTCATCGTCCGGCTTGGTCGGTTGGGTGGCTTCTTCCTCTGATCCAAACGGAAACACCGTCTTGAGTACCTGCAAAGTCCACGGCACGACCGCATCGTCCGCCTTTGTTGGTTCGGCGCCAGGTGCGGCCCAAACGGCATCGCTAAACGGGAATACCGTCTTGATGTCCGGGCGGCGGAAAACTGCCTCCAAGATGCATTCGTGGTTACGCACGGCCAGACATAACAACACCGGTGTCACAACGGTGAAACAGGTCAAGTAGAACGCTAATCCGCGACCACTGCAGCGGGTCTTCACTGCCTGCGGAGTGCTCTTCGACATCACGAAAGACTTTTGAGTTTTAGAATGAGGAACAATGCAACGCAAAATGTTTCTGGCTGAATTTATGGAAAACCGAAGCCACCAACTTATCTAATGACTTTTTGTCTGAATGTCTGTATTGAATGCTGAAATTATGTAGTCATCGTATCTTGCCGACTTATTGTAGCGAATTAAGATTTCTGCGGGTGTGAGTCGAAGTTCAAAGGTCGATGGTGACATTGTCGCGGTTCACTTGTACTCTTGCTTGTATTATCTACAGCGATTAGCGATAGGAGCCAGAGACGCCCTCTGCAGTGAGGCTCACCCACGATTGATCTAGCACGCACTTGTTCTCGCTTGATCAGCTGATTGTATTGATTGAAAAATTTCTGAAAACACTGTTAGTTATTCTCACGCTGTCATTTTATTCTCTTGTAGCCCGACACGAATGAGAAAATAACGAGTAAAATATTTCCGATAGGTGGCGCTTGATTCGGCCACCTTTGTCGGTCGGAAAACGCGAAAACGATTAAAATGAGCAAACATTTACCAACAGCGACTCGACCCGACCCGACCCGACCCGACCCGACCCGACCCGACCTGACCCGAACCGAACTAAATGAACCGACCGACCGGCCGAATATGTTCGTTGAGCCGACCGGAGATTGCAACACTGAAAATTAAAAAACTAGTCAGAATTTTCGAAATTTAATCGAGACGTCGAGTTTTTACGCGTACTTATGAAAACTTAATTCGTTTTATTCCATGCGACCCGATTTGATTGATCAACATTTTTGTGGGGGGAAGAACAAGGTAAGTTTTGATTTTGTTTGTCTCAGTCTGTCTTAAGGTGGAAATAAATGCGGTTCATCTCCGCGACGAGCTCGGAGAAACACTTCTTAAAAAGGTCAAAGCAATTTAACATCAAGTTCAGAGTTGGATGTTCATTCGGGCTTTCATAACAGATGTTACGAATTCATAGTAATTTGAATATTAATTTGAATATTGCCGAAAAATGAAGAGCGCTGTGCGTGCGGTTGATTGCTTGATTGACGTTGTTTTCGGTCGTTTTGTCTCGTTCTTTTGATTGCTCGATCGATTCATTGATTGCGTTACACGAATGGACACATCTCCAGGTTTCGTTTTCTGGTGACTAATTATAAGTTAAGATGCCGGTCAGTGTGAGAAGGAGGGCATTAGGAAAGTAAAACACTGCGTATGAAATAGCGACACTTGAATCTGCGTTTCATTTATTTGATCGTACAGCTACAAGAATATGAATGGTCCTGTGCAGTCGATTGTTTGATTAACACATTATTTCGCTCATTTCGTTGAATAAATGGATTGAAGATTGTGCTCATTTATTTTAGTTCACCCTTCCCTTTCGCCGGGAACCATTGCGTACGACTTTCCCCGCCTGAAGTCTTTCAAAGTATCAAATTCACGTTTTAGGAAGAATGGAAGCCATTCCCGGCGTCAGCAGGAAGTTGGCAAGTGGTAGAGATGGTGCGGACAATCCCGGATCCTTCATTCCCAGCGGACTGCTACCGAACCCGGAGAAACAAGCGGGCGCGACGTCGTCTGCACAATTTTGCGGATATCCCAATTCCACCCATTTCGTAAAGGTACAAGGCTGATTCCTGTCTCCCTCTTAACTCTTGACTCTAGAAAAAAAAGCGAAACCGAATGTTTCTTATTTTAGGACTTGCGGAAAAAGTTGGCGGATGCCGTCACGGTGGCGGAAAAGATTCCACAGGACGAAATGAATTACCTCGTCTGTTCGACGTACAGCGAGTTTGTCGACAAGGTAGCTGTGGGAACATCGCAAATCACTGCAATGTAAGTCTATATATATATGTGTGCTCGTGGCAGTCGTACTGCGATCTCTAGTAGCTATAATTCTGAGGTCTTACTCTTTGGTATTGCTATTAGGATGAAGAACCTGTCGCATTACTGGGGAGTTCCTGCAGCGACATACCGGCATTTTGAGCAACCGCAAAATAAAGCGGCGGTTGTTCAGGGCATCGATGAGACCACGAAGCAACTGAAAGAACGAATGGTATGTCCTTGAAGCTGCAGGACG
This sequence comes from Hypsibius dujardini, assembly GCA_001579985.1. Classification (NCBI taxonomy): domain Eukaryota; kingdom Metazoa; phylum Tardigrada; class Eutardigrada; order Parachela; family Hypsibiidae; genus Hypsibius; species Hypsibius dujardini. The sequence goes on along the minus strand of LRSR01010147.1, from coordinate 209 downwards.
TTTGTGCAGGCTGGCATAAACAGTGACAGGCAGGCAGGCAGACACACAGACAGACACACAGACGGACAGACATATAGGCAGACAGGCAGGCAGGCAGGCAGTCAGCCAGTCAGGCAGTCAGACAGACAGATAGATAGATAGACAGACAGTCAGGCAGACAGATAGATAGACAGACAGACAGACAGACAGACAGACAGACAGACAGACAG
>LRSR01010146.1:0-15841 GCA_001579985.1 Hypsibius dujardini | reverse complement strand
AGCCAGATAGACAAATAGAAATGCTGACAAACAGATACGCAAACAGACAGACAAAGAGAAATGCAGACGTTTAGACAAGCACACATACATGCAGATGGACAAGAGAGACAAAACGACCGGTACGCAGACAGACAAGATGGTAGGACAGACAGAAATGCAGTCTGGGAAGAGAGTAACAAACCTGTAATTTTCGCCACCGTCTACAACAATGTGGTCCAGACCTTCTGGCAGAGCACTGACAAACCGCTTCAAATGAGAGTTCTCCAATGCGGTCCACACCTCTTTGTCTGTGTATTTGCCGAATGGATCTAAGTTCAATCGGAGAGTGCCGCTGAAGAGCACAGGCTCCTGTAAAGATTATGAACAATTATATCACAGACCGCTTGGGTATCGGATTGATTTATTGGTCTCTTGAAACCTTAACCAGTGTGACTAGCATTGACTGCTAACAATGTACGTGAACGACGACGATAAGGACCGCAACATAGCTCTAACTAACCTGCGGTAAAATGGTGATTCGCGAACGCAAATCGTGCAGCCCCATACTGGAAACATCCAACCCGTCAATGTGGATGTGCCCACCGGCGGGTTCGATGATGCGGAACAGAGCGAGTGTCAGTGAGCTCTTCCCGGCGCCAGTGCGGCCAACGATGCCGATCTGTAAAGTCAAGCACAAACATTAACTTAATAACAATTAGTAGAAAAAATCGAAACAATGCTTAAGCATAAAATTAAGGGGCTGTTATAGTTTGGATTTGTGCGTGAAATTACAAGATCGTGACGAAATAGTGACGCGTACAACGTGAGATACAACGCAAATCAATTTCATATGCGATCCGCTGCGCGTCTCACATGAGATACAACGCGAGAGAGCTATGCGCACGCGGGCATGACGTCACGCACACTTCTCATGAGACGAAAGATCCAAACTATAAACGGCCCTTTAGAGACGACGAGATTAACAAACAAGCAAACATTAAGACACAGGTTACATACACAATCAGGAGGCATAAACACAGATAACGAAACAGGCAGACAGATAAATAAACAAACAGGGATGCAGACAGACAGGGAGACAAGGCAGGCAGCAAACACCCAGACAAAAATTAATATAAACAAGATAGACAGACAGACAGACATGCAAAATTATCGGCAGACAGACACAAAGGGAGACCGACCTTCTCGCCGCTATAGATATTTGCATCAAGTCCCTTCAAGACCAAATCAAGACCAGGCCGATAACGAGTCTGGTAGTCTTCAAAGTCGACCTTCCCCTCGGTGGGCCATTCCGATGGCGGTCGGAACATATGGTTGACCCAATCAGCCTGAAAAAGAAATCAATATAACCACGATCAACCATCTTAGATAGTGATAAGACATTCAGATACGAAGAGTTGCGTGCGAGTGTACCTCTTGGGGTACTTCCGTGTATTCCTTGATCCGCTCTACAGCCACGATATTGCCCTCGAGCTCACTAGTCACCCAGATGAGCCAGTTTAGAAGACCACTAACGGACAGAGCGTATGTGATGGCAAGGCCCATGTCTTTCGGCTCGACCCAGTCCTACGGAAAAAAGCATAATGTATAACATTTTACAGACAGAAAGACCGGTAGAATCTTCAGTTTTTCACTTAAGTTCAGTATACCCTATCTCTCCCAATGATGCCAAATATGGCAGCGCAGAAAGTGATGAAGATACCCAAGAACTCCAAGCGAACAGAGATCCATCTGGGCGAACAACAAGACTGGTCAATTTTCGCGGGTAGAAATATGGCAGCCAGAAAGTGAGACATATACCCAAGAACTCCAAGCGACAGAGATCCATCTGGGCGAACAACAAGACTGGTCAATTTTCGCGGGTAGAAGGATACGCAGACAGCCAGTTAGACATACAAATATAGAAACTAACAGACAGACAGACAGACAGATAGAAAGGAGGCAAACTGGCAGACAGACACACAAATATAGAAACTAACAGACTGACTGGCAGGAAGACAAACAGACAGACAGATAGATAGCCAGAGGATCAGTCAGGCAGTCAGACAGACAATTTTACCGTGAAGCCGCGAGGTTGAGGTACAGCGAAGAGTTATTGACGTCCACTAAACGCTCGTTGGTCCGGATGAAACGGTTACTTTCCTTCATCGCAATGATGACGCCGTTACCCGCGACAGACTCTTGAAAGTGTGAATAGACTGGTGACCGGGAGAGTGATTCGATGCGTTTCAACTGCCGGCTAGTGGAAATGTAAAATCTCTACAATGAAAGAGAAGTAAAAACAATGAGGGGACCCGATCCAAGTCCGACAGCCAGATATGTGGAGAGAAAAAGCTTGCCTGCATAAAGTAGTAAAACACAGCGACCGGAACAATGACTGCCGTGAAGTAGGGCAGTGCAATTGCAATCTGCAAAGGAATTAATTCAATTTAATACGTATTGCACACAACACAGTATGACACAACAACATACGAACCATTGACATTCAAACGGACAGACATTCAGATAGACAGACAGGCAGTCAGGTAAACAGACAGACAGGCAGGCAGCCAAGTATGCATACATTCAGAAAGACAAAGAACAAGGCAAACAGGCAGACGTACATTCAGGCAGATTGATAGACAGGCAGATAAAGAGAGTTTACAGGGACTACCACCTTACCACAACTAGAGTAGAAGCCACGGAGAAACTGCAAAACAGCCAGAACTCAATGTTTCCCGGAATGAGGGTGTCCACTGTATCCACATCCCGGCTGAACCGGTTGACAATGCGGCCGAGCGGGGTGGTGTCAAAAAAGGACATGGGACAGCGCAGTATCCGGTAAAGCAGCTTCTGGTGAATGTTTTGGCTGGCCCGAATTCGACCCTCAGCGAGACTGATTGAGAAGCCCACAATAAAAATCACTGCAAAACAGACCGCCGAATTATAGGAAGAGAAAAATGAGAAGATTAAATCAAAATGACACCGCAGACAGAAACAATGGCAAACAGATACGAAGACATGCATACAAACAAGCACTAAAGCAGGCCGGCAGACAAGTCAAGCAGCTACCCAGGTTCCGACAAACATACACTAAGGTAGGAATATTGGCGTCAAGGCAGACAGACAGGCAGCCACTAAGGCAGGCAGGCGGAAACACAACTGAAGAGTCAAAAAGAGGCTCAAATAGACATTAAAGCACGCAGGCAGGCAGAGACTCAGATGGACAGACAAACAAACAGGCAAAAAGACAGGCGAAAAGACAGGCAAAAAGACAGGTACATACAAGCAGTCCAGACGGCAGATGGGCAGGCAAGCTTACACTGCAAGACCGCAAACAATCCGTAAATTCCCAGCCGAAAATTGCGCTGTGCCACGTCGCCGTTCAGGCGCGCATCGCTGTGATCCTCCGCCCAATCGCTCAACCAAAAGTTCGCACCAGTTCCCAGAGCCGAAAAAGTGACAAACAATACAGCAATCAACACCGTGATGAGGTAGGACATCTGCTTCATGAACATAAAGTAGACGCTCCATTTGACCATGCCAGTCTGGGCCTTCTCCTCGTCCACCAGCTTCCCGCTATTCTCCACCAGTTCTATCGACTCACTCTTTCCCGATGATTCCGCGCCTCTGCCTTTACTTCTGAGTGACAACTAACAAAGTAAAAAAAACATAATGTTTATTAAATTAAAAAAAAGAGAATGGCTCGTAATTTGGTGGGCATTTATTAATCCAAATTGTAAGTGAATATCAATACTAATGCTAACAATGAAATCCGACAAAAAAGTGTATGACTATAAATAATTCGTATAAACAACACATATTAAATAGTTAGATAATAATAATTATGACTGAAAAAAAATTTAATTACATATATAATTACGGAATAAATAAATACAAAATCTAGATATGAACGACAATTAGGGTAAAATTACTGCAAATATTAATTATGAAAAATACTTAAAAATATAAACAATAATGTTATTTTAATATCAGTTATAAAGATAGTAAATTTTGTTTTCAACAAACCAAAAAATAAAAAATCAGGAAGTAAAAATCGGAACAATTAACTGCCAACCTTGGAAGCCTGTCGGAGAACGCTCTTCACGCGCAGCAGTGAGCCGTTAGAGGCACGACGAACAGCGGCTAGTAACGCGGTGTCTTCCCCAATCTCCTCCAGGATTTCCTCCTTCACCGACCGGGGAGTGAGTTCTTCCGAACTTGGTCCGCCTTCCTCGTCGTGCTCGTGCTTCTCATCCTCCAGGTAGGTTAGGAGGAACTCGGCAAACGCGCCCTTCTGATGGAGCAGTTCCTTGTAGGTGCCACATTCGGAGACAGTGCCGCCGGAGAGGACGATGATTTGGTCGGCCTGTGGGAGAAATCCGATGCCGTGAGTGACGAGGATGCGAGTCTTCCCATGGAGCATCCCGCTTGGGCCGATGACGTTCTCGAAAATGTGCTTTCCCCTATTCCAAAATTTCAACCTATTAGTTTGATTTTGCTTCAGAAATATAGAAGCAAGCAGACAAACAGGCACAGACATACACACAGGCAAAAAAACAGACAGACAAAACGGCAAACAGAATTATGGGCAGAGAGAACGATGGACGGACAGACAGACAGACAGACAGACAGACAGACATGCACATATAGACACCATAAACAGGCACCCCGACTCACTGGCAGACACGCACTCATACTGTACATGCATGCAGACAAAATAATAGACGCAGACACGCAGACAGACAAGCAGACAAAGACAGATAATCAGGCCGACTAATTAGACTTAAGGCATTCAGACAAGGACGTGTGAAATGAAAAGGCGAACTAGATTTGTTCGTAACTTACACATGGGCGTCGACAGCGCTGAGAGGATCGTCGAAAATGTAAACCTGAAAAGCGACATCGAAGAGTAAGGAGCTAGTCCTCGATAGACCCCACAAAGAGATTCACACTATTTAGTCGAGACCGTCTTCTGTTTTTCCGTTCGTCTGTCTGAGGTAAAGAACTTAACACGGAATGGTCCACTTACGTCAGAGTTACTATAGGTTGCCCTTGCCAGGCTAATTCGCTGTCTCTGTCCGCCTGAAAGGTTAGCGCCGCGTTCGCCGATCTCGGTTAGATCAGCCGCGGGAAATGAATCAAAGTCTGGCTGCAGAGCGCATGCTCTGATCACTTTCTGGTACAGCGCTTGATCCATGGGTTTGCCGAAAAGTATGTTATCTCGGACGGTGAGGTTCTGGATCCAAGCTTGCTGTGGAACATAGGCGACCTTTCCCTAAAGGTGACAAAAAATATCGCTATTAAACTATCTTATCATTTGTCTGTCTGTCTATCTATCTGTGTGTCCGTGCCGGTCTGTCTGAGTCTCTCTTTGTCAGTCTCCCTGCCTTTTATAATTACCTTTATTCCGACTTCTCCGCTTCTTCTTTCCATCAACCCAATCATTGCGGCACACAGCGAAGACTTGCCGGCCCCAACTTGTCCTACGACCGCTGCGAGCTCTCCATCCTTCACAGCCACTTCAATATTCTTCAGGCAGACCGCGTCTGTTTCGTTCCATGCAAACGTTCCGCCAGTGACAGCGACTGCCACTGGGCTGCTCGCTGGGAGAGTTTTCACGTTTCCCAGATCCAGCTCATCGCTCTGGAGGAACTTGGAAAGGCGCTTCTCCGATATAAGTACCTAAAGAAGTGCGATGACACGTAACTGCATAGTTGAATACAAACAGTCAACGAAGCAACCAGATAGACCGACCAACAGCGAGATATGCAGACAGACATACCAACAGACAGGGTCACACAGACAGATACACTGAGAGAGACAAGTCGACAGACAGACATACAGGCAGATACTGATGCATATATAGAAAGGTGAAGGGACAGAAGGACAGTCAGACAGCCAAAACAGACACACACAGGCATTAAACAGACAGATAGAAAGATACGTAAATGGCCCAAATAGACAGATTCATTCGCAAACAATCGGCAGATCATAGCAAACCTTACCAACAAACGCCCTCTAATAAAAATGTGAGAAGATAGACACGCAGCCACAGAGAAAGACAATCGATTAATCAAGCAGACAACGATTTATCGACAGGCAATACCACCAACCTGAACCGTTATCATCACTGCGGGACTCATCATCGTCATGGGCACGCGCATAATGTTGATAAGCGATAGAACTCCGAAAACAATTTGGGGAGTCAAGATATGACTTGGATCGACGAGAACATAGGCTGCGAAGGACGCCAAGGCCACCAGAATCGGCGACAGGCAGAAGAAGACGTAGGACAGCGCCCCAAAATAGGCAGACTTCTTCAGCACGATCAGCTGAAAACAAAAAGCATTATCAATAAGTGTGCAGGAATACGCTAGGTTAAACGACCTACCTCTCGCTTCCGGATCTTGAGGATTTCTCGTTCGAAGGCCTCTTCCCAGGCGTACAATTTCAAAACTTTTATGCCATTGAGAATCTCAGTCATCAACTTGATTCGGTAGTCCTTTTCCCGCATTTGGATATTCTGCGCAACAGGAAATGGGTTAATGCTGTACAAGGGAATAAATAAATAGGATCTCTCTGTCTGTTTGTAGATCTGACTGTCTTTGGTTTGTCTGCATGCCTGCCTCTTTGAATGGGTGCCCCGCGGATGCCCGTTGTCAATGTTTGCCTCTGGGTATGTCTGTCGCCTTAATTGGCTGTCAGCCGCAGTGTCTGACACTGTTAGCCTATGAGTTTGTTCGTCTGACTGTCTAACTGCTTTTTTGACTGGTTGTCAATCTATTTTTCTGTCTGTGTACTTGTCTGATTGCCTGTCTCTGAGTCTATCTGCCTGCCTGTCTGTCTGTCTGTCTGTCTGTCTGTCTGTCTGCCTGCCTGCCTGCCTGCCTGCCTGCCTGCCTGCCTGCCTGCCTGCCTGCCTGCCTGCCTGCCTGCCTGTCTGTCTCTCTCTCTCTCTGTCTCTGTCTCTCTGTCTGTCTCTCTCTCTCTCTGTCTCTCTCTCTGTCTCTCTCTCTGTCTCTCTCTCTGTCTCTCTCTCTGTCTCTCTGTCTGCTTGTCATGATATCTGTCTCTGACGCTGTCAGAAAGTTTCCTTCATTAAGTTCTTCACCTGCTGCGTTTTGACGTTAGTGAAGGCATACGCGTTGATGGGCACAGTGAAGGCAATTGTCACAACGCCAGCAATCGCAGCGACACCCAAAAAGGTGTAGAGAAAGTAGAGGGCCAGAGCAATTTGGATTGGTGCGGACCAGAGCAAGTGGACGAAGCCCATAAAGTCCATGAACCTCTGCGAATCCACCGAGACCAAATTAACCTGCAGAGGAAGATAAATAATGAACCCCAAAACATACTATGAGCAGCAAGCCCAGACAGAAAGACGCATGTTCGTGGCATTAGGCAAGGTGTAGTACCATTTCTCCGACACTGCTGCCCTGCTTGACGGCACTAGTGATCTTCAAGGACTTGCGATAGACTGCAGCGATGATTCCGGCTAAACATTTGGCATGTTATTGATCACAGTTAAGCAAATAGTAACCAGACACTGTTGAACAATATACTTATTTACTTAGTGGAATCCTTTGCTAATAATATTTCTAAATTACAGTTATTTATTTAAAACTGCAAAAATAAAATTGCTTTTAAATTTTCATTTAATGTATATACCACAAACCTAAAATTAAATATTACCGTATGCTCGCAATCAAATTTCTGCCCTACCCGTAAATTTTAACCAACCCGGACCGTGCCTACTCAACACCGTTTACCAAATTAGCACTGTAGGGACAAATATACGGAAAAGCACAACTGTACAATCAATCAATCGTGGAATAAGAACGACGTCCCATTTAATAATGCCAATGAAAATTTTAAAGTCAGTTTTGCAAAATCATCATAAAATTGATTTAAAATGTTTCCTTAAAAAAGAACTAGTAGGGAAAATTTAATATTTTATTATTAAATTACTTCAACGAATTTCCCAAATCTCAAATAATTCACTACCTTTAATTTTATTCTTACATACAAATGAACGATATAGGTAACGCTACCTTTTGCATTCATCCCGGCCCGAACGTTCAACTGCCAGCCGTAGTTGCCAGCCAAACTCTGAATGACAGTGGCCAGGAACATCAACACTGCCCAGAAGTAGCCCTTCCACGTTTCCTCATCTTTACTTTCCACAAAGCTAATCAAGAGCCTGCAGACGATTCACATGCAGATATTATCAAACAATATCCATCAACATTGTTTAAATGTTCACTCACCGGAGTATTTGGGGAGTGGCAAAAGCTGAGAGGTCAGAACAAAGTCGCAGGCAGGCCGTGGCTGCCAGGGTCGGCCAGTAAGTCTTCACCAAGGCTTTCATCAGCGACGGAGAATAATTTGGCACTGTCCGTTCCTCCTTGGACCTGCATTAATAATGAATTGGCCTCAGGCTGGCTGTATGTCTGCCTGTGTCTTTAGGTTTGCCTGAAGGCCTGTCTGTCGGTCTGTCTGTCTGTCAATGCGTCTTCCTGTCTCCCTATCTCACTGTCTGTCTGTCTGTCTCTCGGTCTGTTAGTGTTAGTCTGTCCGTCTTCTATATGTCTACCTGCCTGTCTCTGGATGTCTTTCCTGTCTATTTTCATGTTTGTCTGGTCAACTGGTTGCCTGATAGAAATTAAACAGGCAGGCAAGCACACCAACAGGCAACGTACCGCCTCATTTTTTCCATTTCTTCTTTCCAGTGCTTTTCGAGCGGTTCCACCACGACTCCTGTAGTGTCGCGCGGCTGGATGTCCCACATATCCTTCTGCGTGAGTGGTCGCTTCCAACCCAGGTATCCCATCCTACACAGCAAATCTTACTTACGCAGTCAGATATCTTACCATATGCGCTAACTCGTAAGATCCAAACTTACGGATTGAACCACCAGTACGTGAGGGCACTCGGGAAGGAGGCCCATTTTTCCGGGCATGGATTCTAAACCGGGAGAGAAATGTTAAGACAATCTTCACTACAGTTCGCAGGAAAAAGGACCGGGAGGTGGGAAGCGTGACGCACCGTTTCCGGTTCGGTGAAGCTGGAATCGGCGTAGTGGTCGCCGAAAGAGGCGAGAATGAGTTCGGCCACCGTCAACGGGAGATAAATCACCCGTAAAATGAACATAAATTTATCATCAATGCCCTAGAAAGAGAACCCAATCAGAAGCTGTAGAACGAAGCCAATCTGCCGTAAACAATGACACGCAACATTTAAAAGAAGATACCAGGTCCATTTATGGTTTCATGAGTGGTCTGGATATTATCCAGCCGAACCATCTCCTTGCCTGATCGGTTGCACACACTTGTCTGCATGTCTATATGTGTGTCTGTCTATGTACCTCTGTGTGTTCCATTGATTTCTATATCGCTTGTCTAATTGGTTGTCCAGATGGTTGTCTGTCGGTCAGGTCTGCCCGAGTGACTGGCTGTCTATCCACCTGCCTGTTTATCTGTCTGCGTGGCTGACTATTTTACCTGTCTGTTTGTCTGTCTACCTACAAGCCTGTATGTTTGCCTGTCTGCTTCTTGGTCTCTCTGGCTGTCTCTTACCTGTTTGACTGTCTGTCTGTCTGACTGCCTAAATACTTTGAGTGAAACGGTTAGACTATCTGTCTCTGCAGCGAAAAGCACACATACATCGCGTACGCCATTCCTGACGCTGCTGCCGAAGAGGATCGCTTCCGCACAGCTGGAGATCAACCAAAAGAAAAAGAGCGGTCCAGACGAGGTCCGCGCGTGGCACTTATCGGTAAAGATAAACCCGACCGCCAATACCTGAAATTGAACGAATACATTCATATCAGTCTCGATCTCTCCAACCGCAAAATGTAAATCGTCCAGCGAAATTATAAAGGAAATTTACATAAGCAACTAGCCGAACCCCTGCTGCTATCAGTTCAGCATCAGGCACGACCTTCTCCACAAAACTAGCCCACTTGTAGAGTAATGATGTCAGCTCGGTCAGGGCAATCACCGCCAGGCATACTCCACATAACTGTAAAATAAATTGGATTAAAAATAAAATTACTAAAACCATAATTGCATAAGAAACTGAGAGCTTAAATAATACAATGTCTTCGAATTGAATAGAAAATTTCAATTTAATTATTAGATGGTAGAACCAATCAATTAATCAACCTAAAGATGCTTCGACAAAGTCTTACAATCTTCGTGAAGGAATTCCACGTCCAACTCTTATTGCGCTGCTGGGCATTACTCGCAGAATAATACTGCAACGGGACCATTAGTACCAGGAATACCGCCGGAATCCAAGCGAGCACGGTGCTTTTGAAGCAGCGCGTCAAATCGGGAGATTCCGTGTGCCATGTCAAATTCATGTCCTAAAAGTGCCCGCAAACATTTCCCATAACATACGCACCCTTCACAAAGGTAAGGAAAGATAAAACAAACCCATACCCAGAAGGCATCTGAGCAGAAACCCTCAGGAAAGAGGTAGAACGGCGACGCCGGCTCCGGAAAGGAAGGAACTATCGTGGTGTTGGACATTTTGCTTCAAGAGTTCGCTTGATTGATTGATGAATCAGTCCCGCAAAACTCCGAGTTTTGTTTTAATTATTTTGCAGCATCCACGCAGAGTTTTCCCCTCCCATTCCTCCAAGAAAACAAAACCTATTCAACAAGGCCATAAAATGAATTTTTTATAAGAACGATTAAAGCAATGAACCGTTAGATAAATAAACATCCAGAATGTCACAAAATCTCAAGACTCTTATTAGCTACCCAGCGCTTGATTGATTGATCGATTACAAACGACACGGTGAATCACGTTTCTTCTTCTGTGAAATAATTCCTTAGTAAATGAAACTGAATTTCGCAGTAATGGAATTTCTAGTTTATAACAGCTCAAAATATTATAAAAATCTACGTAAAGAAAATGTGCGAAGACCTCTTGAGTGTGATCATTTTATCAAAATTGCATCTTGAGACTTATTACCTCGGATTGATCACAATTGATTGACTGATTGATGTTGGCGTTGAATAAATAAAAATAACTGCAATTTCGGCCCGCGTTTGTAGGAATTAGAATTCAAAGATCAGTGATCAGGTGTAAAAGTAGTATTGAAGGAGTAAAATAATTGCAATGATAGCAGAACGGGTGACGCAAGAAAAGTAGGAAGTGACGGGCAAAATTCTTGATCGCATGAAGTGAATAAAGAAGGATTTGAAGTGATGATCTTGCAGAAACAGAATCACATTTAATCTTTCCCAGAACACGATAAGACGAAGGACAGCTGATTAGAAGTGGAGTGAGCGATAAGCAGGAAATTCGTCTCCAATTCCACTCAGCCAATCGTCGTGGTCTTGGTCACGGAACTGAATCACAGTGCTGGAACTGGAATAGAATAGAATATCGAAATGGAATTGGAGACAGACGTACTAAGTTTCATAATTATTAACTGGTATTCCATATATATTTCGAACCACCTTGGCCTCTCTGTGGATTTGTTTTCTTTTCTTTAAATAATGAAATAAGAACCGCAATGAAGTTTAATTTCGTTGAAAAATATACGAATGCAGTATTAATTTGGGCCAAAGTGCATTGTGAGTACAGGACCGTAATTCATCAAACGTTTATCTGTTAGGCCGTTTGTTTAAACGTTCGTCTGTCTGGCTGTCTGTCTGTCTGCCTGCCTCTCTATCTACCGGCACATCTTTTTGCCTGTCTCTCTGCCTGCTTCTATGAGTGTCTGTGTGACTGTCCGCCTGCCTGCCTGTTCGTCTGTGTCTTCGTCACTTTAAGTGTCTGCAGACCGGCAGTATGACTGCTCTGACTCTCACGCCGCATATTCAAGCTAATCAGTTCGGATGTCTTGTTTTCTTATCCATCAACGGAAGAGACTCATCAAACTGCAAACCCTCACATCGGAAAAAATTCTTAAACTCCAACACATTCAACACAGTAATCACTCACTCACAAACTCTGCATCAAACGGTCGCGGCATACTTTCTACCACTTAATACAAAACTGCCAAAAAGCAAGACCCAGCGAGCCGTTTTTTCCAGACAGCACATAGGTCGATCAGTCAGCCGTGCCGCCAGTCGCCGCCTTGGGAGAACTAAATGAAAGATCATTGGCCGCCGCCGCGCCGGCCGTGTCGAGGATGAGATCGGGTGCCCGGGCAGGGAAGATGGAGGACCCCACGGGGACCTTACGGTGATGGTGGTGGTGGTGACTGTTATTTGCCAGCTTCACCGTCACATCGGTGTGCGAGACGTATCCGCGACTCGTCGTCCCACCACCGTCCTCCACCACCGAAGTGGAAGCCATACTGTGGTGACCGGACGAGGAAGACGCTGTCTGGGTTAGTAACTGCTTCGCCTTGCCGCCCTTCTGCGAACGTCGATGGACGGCCGTCGCGACGGGCTTGGTCGGGGAGACATCCGGGGAGGACTCTGCGCTCAGCGGGTCCATCCCCTTGTCCTCGCGGTTGAGGGAGGTGCTGGACTCGTCATGGGAGGGGAACATGCCCGTGGGAACTTTCCGGAACACCTTCTCCGCCATGAAGTCCTGGAAGCGACGGGAGTAGAAGGACGGGTGGCACACCGAGATGCTGTCCCCGTCGAGGACCACCGACTTGACCGTATGCTCCATCTTCTTGCGCAGCTTGTAGCACTGCAGGATGTCGATGACGCCCATGAAGAGGAGGAGCCGCTCGCCTTTGGTGTTCCAGGCTAGCACACCGTCCGGTCTGTGGAGGAGGGAAGGAAGAAATGGGAGCGTGTTGTAGATGACGTAAAGTGTTAGAAATCAAATTAAATTTAAATTAAACACCGTAAATGTTCTGCTAATTTAAAAATCAAATTATTAAACAATTCTAAAATTATTTAACTTTAAAAAATAAATATTATATCTCCAGCATTGCAAATAAAAGAAACGTGAATTTCATTTAAAATATATAGATATATAAAATGTTGTTTTAAATAAATTTCAGAATTAAAAATACTCTTTGTATTTTTGTCGATTTTTATTTTTGTGCATTCAAGGGAAATAAGAATACATTGTATCCAAAATCAAAAGCTGCTTTTTCGCCCGTTTAACATATCGTTTAACAAAATACAATTTACAAAAACTATTTAAAAATATCACTTGAAAGTTTTATCATTTAGACATTTAATCACTAAAAAGTAGCATTTATTCATTAAAATATATCATTCAAAAAAGATTGTGAGATGACTAGAAAGAATGAAGTGTCAGTTTATGTGTGTGTTATGAGGGAAGTTCTTTAAATTTATTAGCACGCACAGTATTTGACTGCCGTCGCGATTGCCTTCTTGGATTTTGGAGTAGAGTTGAGTGCGCGCAGCAGTGGGTTCTTGCACGAGGGCGGCGAACTTTTCCCGGTTAGTTTTGGTCCTTATTAGAGGCGCTGGAAACCGTCGAGAGACATTCCGTTAGGGAGACGAACGAAGTGCAATCAGAGCTAAACCCGTTCACACCATAACCAGCAAAAAAAACAGGCAGGCGGGCAGATGGATAGATGACAGGATAAAAAAGAGACGGACAAACCTGCAGAGGACCAGACAGAAACAGACAGACACTCAGGCAGACATACATACAAATAAACGGAGAAACAGACGGGCAGACGGAACACATGAACATATACAGATGTCTTGCAACAGCCTTGCCTGTCCGAGGCAAAACATTTCTGTCCATCTGCTTGCCGGTCCGACAGTCTGTCTATCTGTTAGCCTTTCTGTCTGCCTGCCTGTCTGTCTGTCTGTCTGTCTGTCTGTTTGTCTGTTTGCCTGCCTGTCTGTCTGTCTGTCTGTCTGTCTGTCTGTCTGTCTGTCTGTCTGTCTGTCCGCAATCCAGCCTATCTGCCTGCCAGCTTACCTGCCTGCTGACTTTTGTCTGTCCATCTGACTGTGTCTGTTTCGCCACATGGCATTAATAAGCCGATGAGCGTTATGTCTTCCTTCCCCATCACCTCATCAAAAAATAAGCCTTACCCAGAAGTAGTCAACCCAAATAACCAACTAGCACGGAAACGCGGAATCAAATAACGAGGAACACACACACACTCGCTATCCAACGAAAAGAATAAACTCACGTCGCGATGTGCGTTGACTCGTCCGGCCCGAACCCTCCTGCGAGCCCTTATTCCTCACCCGGAACATGGTCCCCAGCGGTGAGGCGTGTGACTGGAGATCTTGCTGCTGCTGCATCACAGGTGATTGCGATCCCCTCATAGACTGGGAGTTTGAAGAAGGCTCCTCCGCGGCCCCGGCGTCCCCGGCGTTCTTCACACTTTCCGCTTCCTCCTTGCACGCCAGATCGATATTGTGGATACCAATCAGGAGGCTGTAGTCCATAATCTTGAAGCTCTCCAGGACGGTGCAGTCGCGGCGGATGGTGCGGATGAGAAGGTCATACGTGTCCGGCTCGAGGAAGATCCCCTCCGGATAGATCTGCATAAAGTCGAGATCCTTGAGCGTCGGCACTTGCTTCTGCCGCTCGTGGGCGTTGGCCTGGCGTTTGTAGGTGGAGCCTTTAAGGTCAAATTTTTGGTGGTACTTGACTTTACTGGGCAGGAGGTTGTTCATGCAGATGATGCGGACGTTCTTCCCCAAGGACTGCAAGATGAAACAGAAAACAGCGTCAGCATATTATTTGAATAATAATAAATAAAATAAATATTCCCTGTTCAACTATATAAATGCAGAATCTACTGCAATGATTTTCCGGCTCAAAATATCTTGTTAAATTCTTCTGATTACAAACATGATGAACCATTACTTAAGTAATAAATAAAATTATCTTAATCCATCAATTGTATCAATTAAAAAGTAAACATACTTAATAGTGCCATAATCTTTCTGAACTAAACACAATTTTTAATTAAATAAATAAACAAACCATAAAACATTTAAAAAAGTCCTACTTCAATTTAAAAAACTTCAAATTTCAGTTATCGATATCACATATATATATATATATATTTATATATTGCCTAATTTTTCGACATAATAAAAACATTAAGTTTCATACTATTTCGGCTGATATATCTCCAATAAAAAAACTTGTTCTTTCTTCTTCATTCTTCCTTCAATCAATTAAGCTAAAATACAACGTCAAGCAGCAATTTCATCCGGTGCTTGGATAAATAAGTCGAGAAGGAAAGAATCCATTACTGTTAAAGTATCGATTTTTCAACAATGCCAAGCAACGTGGCAAAAATCTCTCATGAGGAATTGACTTTAATCGAATTACTGCAAAAAAATATCGAGTTAAAAAGAATCGACATTCGGACTCGGAGATGGCCAAGCCAAAGTAGAGGGTTCGTGACTCTGTAGTGTCAAATTGAATTTCAATTACAACTCGCCACGCAGACGGCAGTTTTCCCAGGAGTGTGTCGCGGACTGGCAGATCAGCAATGCTGGCACACAGACAAACAAGAAGACAGTCAGCGCGTTAAGCCAAATCGGAAGCGGATCCCTTCGATTAGTCACAGAACAAAACCGGAAAGACAGACATACAGATATATAGTCAGATAGACGGACGTAAGAAAGGGAGAGTCAAAGACGGTTAGATAAACAGAAACTAGGCAGGCAGTAAGGGAGACAGGCAGACATGCATAGACAGACAGATAAACAGACAGACAAGACAGGGAGACAAGACAAACAAACAAACAAATAGATACACATGCATACAGAGAAACGGAGAGACCGAGAGAAAGTCAGATAGCCTACCAGACAAAAAGACTGACAGACAAATTGTTAACCACCGGAGGCCTTTAATTCGCTGAGCACCTACTTGATAGCAGTATTGTCCGAAGAACTTCGGCAAGAGGGTGCGCGGATTTTGATTAAGATTCATA
>LRSR01010144.1:0-18451 GCA_001579985.1 Hypsibius dujardini | reverse complement strand
AAGTGGGGGAAGAAAATGGCGACCTCCTAAAATCGTGACGCGCAATCCAATTTCACACTGACTGACCTTTCCAGGCCAGAGAGAAGTGCGGGCTCCTGACCTCCTGTTCGATCTCCCAGTGGAGCTGCGTGTAGAGATTGCAGTCCTGGCGCGGCTCCAGCCAGTAACGGTTCACGGGGATCGACGCCTGCGTGCCTTCGAAAATGACCTTGAAATGGGTCATCTTCAGCGTCCTCTTCGCCCTCACGTCTTGATCGCGAGGGGAGAGAAATTTCCCAGTTATAAAATGCAATGAGGTGCAAACAATGGAAGATAATCAAGCCGGAGGGGAAGAGCGAGGTGAACTCAGAAGAAAACTTATGGAGGGAAAATTACGGGAAGAGATTAGGCGAGAGAGTGTGCAAATTTATATTGCGCCAGACAGCGATGTGAAAAAAGCAAGCGCATTGGCCGCTTGGGTGTATGTGTATGTGTATGTGTATGTGTGTGTGTGGCGACTCTGATGAGTGAGACTGAGAGGGAGACGTCAACTGCGCGTGCCGCGTGCGTCGTGTGGTGGTGGATGCAGCGAGCTGGCGACCGATCAGTTGATCGGAAACGATCAAGAGGGCAGACCGAGACGAGAGAGAGAAAGAAGAGAGACAGACAGGCGGAGTCCACAGATACAAAGGGGAAGTTCTTGGTAGGAAATCTCGATTGCAACATGCCGAAATGCCATTGTGCGTCGATTAGTGCGATGCCGATAAGAGGATAAGAGGAGGAGGAGGGAAATCATGGGAAAGGAGGGCGACACACCGTTCACTGTTTTAAAACACGAGACGCGTATGCTTTTTTCAGGTGATCGGTGCGAACACCTCGGCGCATTACTGGCTGCGGCGACTGTTACCGGGTAGACGTCTAGACTTTACACGTTAAACGGCGTCTTTGGCATTTTTTTGCCTGTAGTCAGCCAGATCACAGGTCACACTTCGGTCCGGTACTCTGGTCTCAAATTCTACATTATTGCCTTCAATAATTATTATTATGTATAGTAATTAATATTCCTACTAGTAATTATTATTCCTACTAGTTAGTACAACTACAATTGCAAGAGTGTAAATTATTTTTCCCTTCTTTTGGAGAATCAACCGTTTCTTCATCCGCCCCATGTCCATGAACTCGTCTAGTTCTTTTTTTGTCTCTTTATAATATTGTTTCCCCATTTTTTATTGTGCCATATATGCACAATCTAATTCGATAGCGTTTGGGGTTTCCCACTTTCTGATATCAAACGCATCAATCGGATCAGGAGAAACTTGTGTCTTAAATATTTTGGCACATGAACGTCTACCAGTAGCCTGCAGATGGCGTGTTCCGACCATCCTGTGTGCCTGGTGGAGTATGATTTTATCACTCTGGAATCAAAACTTCCAGACAGGTTTTGGCGATCACCAAGGTCTTAAGCGAGAGATAATAATCGATAAACCCGGTGGAACGCGTATCACATATGAAGAAAAGTTGTGGGAACATGTTTAAAAAACGAAATAATTGGACGGTTGGAAAATAACTATAGAGGTCGCTGACTACGCAGTGGCTCATCTGTTTTCGATTAATTTGTGACAGAGCGCCCCCTGCCGGCCCATTCTAGGGTACGGAAAGTCGAGTGGCCCATTCCAGAGCTCTCCCCTCATATTACTTCCGCAGCGTCTGCGAAATCCTTTGCCGGATCATGCTTTTCCGGTAAACCTAGATCATTTCCGACTCAATATTGAGTACCTTGATAATGAAAAAGTCCACTCTATCATTCCATTACACATGTAACGTACGAGGTAAAGGCCGTTAACCAGGCCGCTTTTAGAAATCGTAACTTAACCAGGCCGGCAGGCCAACAGGTGACGCATAAGTCGTTTTTGCAAAGTCAACCCAGGGAGATGGAACCGAAATGGCGCCTCTACTGGACTACTTGCACACTTCTCCATTGAGATTCCTCTCTTCCCTTTTTTGGACTCAAATTCGAACCTTGAAGCTAAGAATGAACTAAAATGGGTCGGAGAATTTTTCTGAATGTTTTCAAGCCATCTGTTATGGCATGACAGCACTGCAGCGCCGGGAAATCAACGTTGAAAAAACCGGCCTGGTTAACGGCTTTTACCTCGTACTGTACGAGTACCATTTTCATCCAATATCTCTCGAATTCGTCGAACGTTAACGCTTTCCAAAAAAGAATCCCCCAATTGTTATAGCTAAAACACTTGAGTAAGGCCCACTAACCATGAGTTTTCGATTTTTTATACGATTTTGTGTGTACCGGTAATTCGTATGAAATCAAGTTTCCAAATCGCCTAACGTTTCGTTTCAGGAAGTCTAGCTACGCTCCTCCTGTTCGTATGCTGTGCTTTGTTTCTATTAGTAACGCCAATTAGCTGAGCATACCTTTTTGTGGCATTTGTTTGTTATTGGTCATAAAAATAAGGGAGAAAAAACAATTCCAACTAAAAATCGATGAAAATAGCGACGTTCGCAAAGTAAATATGAGTACAGCTGTACAGTTTACACTTTACAGTCCAGCGGCAGCGCTACCTAGCGGTCGCGAAAGGAACCGCGGCGTGATTGGCTACAATTACACAACAACACCCTCATTTGCGATCTCCCTCTCTCTCTCCTCTCCGATTCTCATTCATTCCTATTGGTAAGGCGGCCACACCCCCATGGCAATTTCCAAGAGCGCCCAGACCAAGGCAGACGTCGAATGACTGCGGCAGGGAGAAAAGCGCGGCGCTTTCTACATCGACCGACTGAAATCAGTTGTCACACGTGGGCACAACATAGCGCTACCCGAGTCACGCCATTTACCTCGGAGAGCGTGCGAGAAACGAGCTAAATAACTTGACTCGGTTAGCGCTATCTTGTGGCCAGTTGTGTATCACTATACCATCATTAAAAGACGTCGGAGGGGGACTGGATTTTCATACCCGCCGAGCCAAAACACATTTTTCAGCGCAAAACTTTTCCCCTTCAGCACAGCTAGCCTCTCCGGTCTCCCTCATCATCAAGCGGGATTTTCACCACACCGCAGCAAGCACAGATCCCATCCCAAGCGCACGCCTTCATCACTGCCCAGATCTCATCCCATCCCCCACATCCCCCACATCCCCCACATCACGGAGAACAGAAGTTGGGATAGAAAATTGCATTTTGCTGTCTCTTTGCAGCAGCAATACCGCCATTCTTCCTTCCTCGTCTCGCTTTCCCTCTTTTTGTGTGTGTGATTAATCGCCCTTGCTGCATCGTTCGCAGCCCTTGACACTCTCCTGTTTCTGCTTCCGTTTGGGAGGTGTGTACCACAACATCGGCCCCCGTGCAAATTGTCATCCATTCATGAGAGCGACAACGGCAAGGATATTCCGTTGATTCTCTCAACCACTGTCGCGCAAGCGGAAGGAAGGAAGGACAGACACACCGCGTGAAGAATGCGAAGGAGGCTTCAGCAGCAGCACAAGCCGGATCGTTCCATTCCCGTTTGAATCGTTGTCGTCCGTTTTTTTTTTCTGTGTTGTGTGTGCGCGTGCGTGTGTGCACGTTTTTTCGGAATATGAAGCCGTTATCATCATCATCATCCTGCTACACGGCGTTGGTATGCAGTTGGATTTTTATCGTCATTATATCCACCGCCGCGCCGGCGGAGGCGGCCGGGAATTCCAGAAGTAGTCAGAAGGTAAGCGGAACGGTGTGAGTCGGGAATAAATTTTGAAGTCTCGAGGTTTTTGTGTTGGTTTTTGGGTATAGACTCTTCTCTTCTTGACTCTTTTCTCTTTCTCTTTCTCTCTCTGAAATTCGCAGTCTATATGTGTTGTGTGAAAGCCTTGTCTGGGAGAGGCTCTTTTCCTCAACAAATCTATATTTCGCTTCGTGTCCACGATACGAGGGAGGGAAGGGAGAGAGAAGAGAGAAGCGTGCAGTGGCGGAGGGATGGAGAGAGAAGCAGGGAAATCGGTCATCCGGACGGAATGAGCGAAGGATGCAAGTGTGCAAAGAGGAGGACAGACTGAGAGCGAGGCCTGTCGAGAAATATGAGAGAGAGGAAAGAGAGGATGAGTGGCTGACTCCGCGTGGCAGATGGAATGTCTGTGTGTCTGTGTGTGTGCGCGTTGTTGCCTGCAAAGTGCAAAAGTGGACAATGGACGTTGCGGTTCTTCTCCCGTCTCCTCTCTCGAGTCTCGAGTCACTGTATTATTTTTAGGCGACTTGTCTCGTCTTCCCATCTCCCTCATTTCGTTCGTCTTTCCTTTACTTCACTAACGGCTTCCGTGAATATTTATCGCGCTCGTTGAGTAGTAATTAGGAGGGGATGATTGGTCCGTAAATACACGCGCGAAGGAACAGGGGAAAGGATGTGCGCGCGCAGGAGAAGAAGGAACCAATTCTGAATTCTTGATGTCTGTGGGAGATCTTGATGTCTGTGAGAGGCCAACTTTGACTGAGAAGCTTCAAGCAAAGTGAATGTGAATTCATTTTTTTCGGGTGGTTTTTGTGTGTTAAAATAATCTCGTCTGATGTGTTCCATGAAGACCGAGTGTCTGTGTCTGTGTCTCTGTGTCTGTGTGTGTGTGTTAGTCGACGCCGATCGGCGATTGATCATAATTTATTGATTCATATTTTTCAGAGCTTGACGATGAACATGTCGAAAATACGTGCGTCTGACTGAATGTGCGGAACAGATTCGCTAGTTGCGACCTTGTGCCAAGTGTGTGTGTTTGTCTGTCTGTCTCGTGCGTGTGGAGAAAGAAAACGACTTCCCTGAGGCCGCCTCTGCTTCACTTCACCCTTCACGGTTGTATTTTTAATGCTCTAAATTTGTCCGTAAAATCGCAAACAAAGACACGAGCTGTTCGACCCTTAACACAACTGACCGTTTTTCAGCGGTCGTCGAGTAATTGCTTCGGGAAAGTCATCTTTGTCTTGAATTATTAAAAATCCTTCAGCCCGTCAGACCAGTCAATTTTTGCCGCATAAAAATCCACGCGAAATATTGTCTAAATTAATTATTGACTGCTGTGCAATACTGTTCGTCTGTCGTCCTCTGTGAGCACGTTTTTCCGTTTGCTTGCTTTTTGCCCGTTATTATTATGTCGACGATCTCTCGACGGAAGCGCAAGTTCCCTCTGTCCTTTGTGGAGAGTGAGTGAGTGTCTGAGATGTGCCTCTGTGTTCCACCGGAATCGGGAGTGTAGAGTGTTGAAGGCTTCTCTCTCCCTCTTCCGTGCGCGTTATTGGTTTGCGCGGTCCGGAGTGTGTGTGTAAATGTAAACGCCGGGGAATCCGGCGGCGGACTGGGAGGACCACGAAATCGACCCGAAAACTTTCACTTTCTGTCTGTCTGTGTCTGTCTGTCCATGTCTGTCTGTCTTCCTGCCTGCTGTCTGTCTCTCTGCCTGCCTGCCTGCCTGCCTGCTGTCTGTCTGTGTCTGTCCACGTTTTCGCGTACAACACACACACACACACACAGCCTCATTTGTTTCCCTCCCCGCCACACCATCCCATCCCAAAGAGCAGTGATGTATTGATCCGCGTGGGTCGTTCGTATGGATGTGTACACACATTGCGCATACTCTACGTTTTGTTGCCCAGGCTGAAGGAGATGACTGCGCGTGGCATGAACGGAGGAGGAGGAGGAAGGAGAAAATTGGGCGAAGATGCGGATGATGATGACGAGTAGGAGGAGGGCGAGGATATTGCCTGGATTCGGGATTACGCGACGACAACGACCGGGGAAGGAGGGGGGGGGAAGGAGAATGACCGATTTAAAGGATAGGTCTTCCTCCTTTTATTTTGCAGATGTTTGTGTGTGTGTGTACGCATCAGTTAGCCTACTTTTCCCTGAGCCCGGCGTCTTTGGATTGGAGGACATCATCGTCAAACGTCGGGAACTTTTCTTCTCACACACTGCAGTCATGATCAGTTGTGTGGGGAAAATTCGGACAATTTTAAAAAGTTGATGATGATGATGGTCTTGTATCCTCGCTCCTTGTCTGTCTGTCTGTCTGCCTGCCTTGTCTGTTTTGAGGTCGATTTATCAAGTCGCATCGCGGCGTGCTGGAATGACTTAAATAATGCCTTTGCATATTGCCTGCCCACTCCATCGCTGGGGGCATCATCCATCCGTAATGAACAGTGGTCCCCCTTCTGCGTCTAGCGTCTGTGACTCTGCCTATCTGTGTGCTTCATAATAAAGGGGTGGGATATTTGCTGGTGAAAGAGGGGACATTTTTCGATATGCCAGATATATTACATCATGCATAACTGATCGTTGAAAGTTCACTACCGAGCAGCGTGGACGGAAAGTGATTAATTCACCGGTCGTGCGGCGCCTTGCCTCCCAATTCCGACTGACTAGATCGTGTGCAAACAACCTTTGTCACTCCAATCTTAATATACGGTTATTCATTACGCAGTACGGAATAGACGCAGGCACAGATAGGCAGACAGACAAAGATAGACGGGAGACAGGCAGGCAGGCAGGCAGACAGGCAGGCAGACAGACAGTCAGACAGTCAGACAGTCAGAGAGACAGACAGACAGGCAGGCAGACTGGAAAAGTAGGCCGTAAACGTGGAGTAATATTGCGATAATAATAGCGCTGCTGTGACTTTTCGCTGGGCAGCCAAGCCGACGTTCCAGTGGCGGCGTGTTGTGCCTGAATGCTCGGCGGCAGAGACGGAAGATGAGGGAGAGCAGAGAAAATTATATGGGGGAATTATGACTGGCTGACTAACCATCTGCTGGGGAAATTTTTCTGCCCCGCCGTTTTACGACTAATCCCATCTTTTCACACACACCACTTTTTGCTTTGCAAAATGCACTAGCAGGAGACAGCGACGAGCCGCACTAAACGGCCTAATGGATTGACGCCACCGCTGCCGCCAACGGAACCGGGAAAAGAAGAGCGGGAAATGCCTGATCAAATATGTGGACACCGGGCGGGAGGGACGTTTTCGATCGGTCACCACACCACACCGGTGGATGAACTTCCTGGATCTGGATGGGGGGAGCTCGATCGAGAGAGTGGATAAACGTGAGAGAGCGTCCAGCAAATATGCCTACGTGCTTGAATGCGGGAGTCGGAAGCAGTCAACGTCCGTCCCCGTCCGCGACTCCTCCGACCGACCGACGGAATCAAGTATGGTGAGGAAGGGAATCGATACTGGAGTGGGACTTTCGGTTGTGCCGTCGGTCCTCGTCGTCACATCGAAAAAGCAATCAGCCGACTCGACTCAAGACTCGAGAGAGAAAGAGAGAGAGAGAGCATCCATACATGGCTACCTCTTTTACGATGACAAGCTCACGGTCATCATCACCATCAGCAGGCATCATCGTGCACCGGCGGAACGGAAGTCCACACCTCGAACCACCGTCCACCTCGGGAGGGGGGTGGGCGAAATGGGAAAACGGGTGTTCGTGTTGCGCTTTAATGCGGGGATAATTAGTACACTTATTTTGTTGTTACGCGATAGATGCGCGCTCTCTCTGTCTCTCTCTCTAATCTACCGCCTTGTACCCTGAAACTGTTCGCGGACTAGCGCGATTACATTCTTGCCCCGTAATAAGGATGGGAGATAAGGAAGGCCAACGCGATATGGATTTCTGACTACTGGGGATCGTTGTGGAATTTTGGCTGTGAAAGTTGACTTTGAGCGCGGCTTTGGAATTCAACCTGCTTGTAGGGAAGAATTCTGCGGACATTACCGCGTCATGGGATGGGATAATAGGAGAGGGACCCTCTCTCCAGCGTGAATCGTGAAGCACACACACATGCGACGCTCCCTCTCTCTCGTGTGTGGAAAATAATAGTGCAAATATTTATGAGGGTTGCATGATGAGCAGTTTGCGGCGGTGGGGAATAATCTCGCCCCTTTTCTCTCCTGCTCTCGCATCATCATCGATGTGTGTGAGCTGTGACTGTGATGATGCCTGCCTACTACTGTGTGATGTAATCGAAACGATGGGCAGAGCGACAAAACGTTCGGATCATCAGGCGTGTTCGGGTAAAAAAAATCGACACTGCGGATTTGCGGGAGCGGAAAAAGAAGAACCGGAAATGGGGATATATCCGTTTATTGATCTTGACTTGTTTCGACCCTCTTTCTCTCTCCCTCCCTCAATCTCTTTTTATATAGACCGAGGAGAAAACGGATACAGTTTTTTTTCGGAGTGAAGTTTCATACGTCAATTTTTCTTCCTGTGCGTTTAGTTTAAAGTTAGTGTGTCTATACGGAATCGGAATAAATTTGCGCGCTTTTTGTGTTGATTTTAGTCGCGCTCTTTCCTTTCTCGCCGATGTCTGTGTCTGTCTGTCTCATTCTCGCGGATGGGTTAACAAGGGCTTTATTTGCTTGACTAAACTTTATAAGCGCCTGTCTTTCCTGTCCACCATGCTGTATTGGTAATTAGTCGGGTGTTATGACCGTTATGTTTTTTGTACTCACAGCAAGAGAGAGACAGGCAGTCTGGCAGACACGACACGACGGAGAGAGAGAGATGTGGTCTTGAAAGAAAAAAGTCACCGATTTGTTTTACAACGGCTTCGTGTGTGTCAACACAGACGAAGGAGAGATCAATCTCTCCGATGATGAGATGAGATGAAGACGTGGAATTATATACTTTTTTCCTGTGTCGATCTGTATGAAAAGCCTTTTTTCACTTCGGTCAAGCAAGCTAATTTACTTGTCGGATTTCTTTTCTTTACTACTCTCTTCATCAGTTCAAAATTCAAATGACTCGCTTAGCGGGGAGTTGGGGGTGTTTAGTGTAGCGTGGATTGACGAGTGGAAAAAAATTACAGCGCGCAATGTGTTGCTGAAAATAACTTTCTGTGTGTTGTGTGAGGGGAATGAAGAAAAACGTTGGGGTACTAGAGGATGAAAAAAAACATTGGGCTTCTAGGGGGTGAAAAAAAACGTTGGGCTACTATGCTGGGAGGAGGGCGAGTGTGTTTCGCCCCATGAGGTATCATATCGATCGAGGCCTTATTTGTCTGTCTGTGTCTGTGTGTCTGTGAGTGTGCTTCCTTGCTTTCATTCGTCGCACGGGTCTTTATTTTTTTCATTGACTTGTTCCCACTTAAAAAATGGGCGAAAAATTTCCTTGCTGATGGGTGGGTGTTTTTTTTGCTCCACTCCTCATCGATTTCGGATATGCGATGTACATTGTATTGTAGGGAGGAAATAGGGGGATGTCTTATTACTGTGACTCTGTTGTGTGTGAGTGTGTCTGTCTGTGTCTGTTGCTGTGTCTGTGTCAGCAGTGTGAGTGATGGGAAAATTCAGGCCAAGCAAAGGGGGCGCATTTTCTTCCCGCCGTCGTCGGCGTCCGGCGTTTTTTTTTTCGGTCTGTGTGCGACTAAGAAAGAGTGCCTGGGAATGTCTGTCTGTGTCTGTTTTCTCTGTGGAAATTGGGTGAAACGGCTGGGGAATTAATCCAGATTAGTCCGGAGGCGCGTCCGTCAGTCAGACAGACTCAGTCCGTAATTTCTCTGTCAGAATTAACGGGTTTTTTAGTTTGCGTTCCCGCTTTATGGTCTTGTTGTTTGGTCCTTTTTTTGATGCGAAAAAATGTTGCGGGTTATTTTAAGGGAAATTGAAGGAAAGCAAGAAAACGAGTTTTTTGGGGCGTTCTTTTCGGGAAGTGCAGTCCGTCGGTTGTTTCGTGGACAAACTCTCGATTCAGACGTGGTTTGTTAAGCTTGTTGTAGTGTGCTTTTTTACGCTAGACGTGTCTGTGATGAAATGCCTAATTATGTTTTGCGGTTTGGAAGTGTCTTGAAGATGGAAAATGGCGTGTTCATGTACTGGTTTATCTGTAAACAGGGAAGCAAACAGACAACGGACCACCCACAGACAGACAGACAAACAGGCAGGCAGGAATACGGACAGTCATACAGACTGACATACAGACAGACAGTCAGATAAATAGATAGATAGACAGACAGAGAGGCAGGCAGGCAGGCAGGCAGACAATGTGGTAGTTTAGACCATTTTCTGCATTGTGAATCCACCACTGAATGAGAACCGGCGTACGACTGGGCTGAAGAAAGTGATTTAGACTCCCGGAAGTGAAATCAGACCGAACCAGCAGCACACCGAAAAGCACTGGGGGATCCGTCGTCAATATCAGCGGGTACGTTCTGTAGCTCCCCGCACGCCGTGGCCGGATCTCCCACCAGCATCTCCTAACTTTTTGCCACTATTATCGCCACTCGATGACCTCCTTTTTTCACCCGCCAGGTTCCAGCTGTCGCTGGTGGCCCCCAGATCTAGCATCCCAGCCAGGCACATACACACACACACACACAAAACCCGGATCTCCTTGATGAGAAGCAATGGGGACCTCTTGCTGCTTCCTGTGGTGAAGGGAGCGTCAACTCTAATTGTCCCGATCGATGCACTCCCGATCGTCTTGCCTGGCCTTACTGGCATGCTATTCACAAACCAATGCTGCGCCTTCCACAATCACAGAGAACCAGGCAGTTAGACAGACAGACAGACCAATAGGCAGACAGGCAGGCAGGCAGGCAGGCAGACAGACAGACAGACAGACAGACAGACAGACAGACAGGTAGATAGACAGGCAGATAGACAGGCAGATAGACAAAGCAGATAGACAAAGCAGATAGACAAGCAGGTAGACAGACAGATAGAGTGACAGGTAGGCAGACAAGGAATGCAGGCAAAAAATTCTGTCCGTAGGCATAAAGGATCGAATTGGTCCTGCTGGCAGATTTTGAGAGGAAATTCAATCTGGATTGTCGGTCAGTCTCCGGAATCGTCTTTCCATCCAGATATCCTTGCGCAGTAGCACTCCAATTTTCCCGATGCGGTCGAGTTCAAGAGGCCTTCCATGCCAGGGGACGCCGTTCCCGGGATGGAGCTGTCTGGACGTGCTCTTTCTGCCTGCTATCGCCCTCGAGGGCTTGTAGCGTCCAGTCAGACGGACTGACCTGGTTCAATCCAGCCGAAATGATAAGCTTGTGTACCATAATCACTGGAGTACAAACTGAGGGAAGGCGAGAGCGAGAGGCGGACTGAGTGCCGTGATTTCGGCCTTGTTTCATTGTTATGGAAATTCCTGAGCCGGCGAGAGTTCGTTTTCAGTTCACAGACAACAACTACTCTACTCTTGCCAGACAACGCCGACTACGTCATGAAGAGATCTCTGCACTTGAACTGACGGAGTTAGAGACTTGAGGCCGTGTGCGTGCTGCTCCTGAAACCTTTCTCGATGGGCCACTTCAAGGCAAGCTTACACGCCGGTCAGCTCAAGCAGTGTCTGTCTATCGGACTGTCTGACTGACCGATGGTCTTTTTCGGCGCATTGTCTGAAGGTACACACACGAGACGACTGGTTTTGCCGGTTTTCGGAGGTGTTTATCACACGCAGAAAAGGGGATCAACGATATATCGTTTGGTGTCTGTCTGTCTGTCTGACTGAAAACGGATTCCGCGGATTGCCTGTCAAGGCAATGTGTCCGATTGCCATGCTGATGGGGTGATTGGAAGAAGACTGGTTTTGATGGGCAGCAGTGGCGGTGGTGGACGGACTGCCGCTCGAGCGGAGAAGATCTATTCTTCCGCTGATGAATTGGTGCTTTATGTGTTTTTGTGATAAAAATAACCTCTTGAGAGTTTGACATTGACCGGTTTTGCCGTTAGTCGGAACGACAGGCAGACAAATCCATTGGCACGCAATCGAGGGGCGGAAGGAACGGAACAGGCAGGCATCAAATCGTTCAATTAAAAATTGGATTAAGACAGACAGTTTCGAACGGTGGACAAGCAATTTGTTCAAACACAGACACTTCGTTTGATATAGGCGGATGGACAGACGGACAGACCGTCAAAGGAACAGAAAGGTAGACAGGCAGACAGACACACAGACAGACACACAGACACACAGACACACAGACGGTTACAGACAGGTAGACAGACAGACAGACAGACAGACAGGTAGATAGGTAAGACAGACAGGTGAGGCAGTCTGGCATAGGCTGAGACTGAACAACATAGACACCAAGTTTTGGGGGTTGTCTCTTATACTGACTAAATACTGTTGAGATTTTGTCATTCCTTTTTGTATGAGAAGCTGTCAAACCAAGTTTTTCATGTGCTGTTTTAATGGGAACTTCTTTCGCCTTCTCTCAAGGTAGTGTCGCATTCCAATCCCTCCCCTTAGCCGTTAGTGCTTGGCCGCTTTCTTTGGTCTCTCAGCATTTTAATCCCCACTTGTCAAGGTTTTGGACGGTCAACAGACGAGAGAGATTCATCAAAGAGTGTGCAAGCAGGAGGAAGAGTGCTTATAGCGAGAGGATGAAAGCTGACTGAGGTGCTCGGTTAATTAACTTGCACACAGTTCATCCAGTCGAGCCTGAAAAGTGTCAACTATAATGATGGCTAATGGTCGTTAAATCAGTATTACTCCGGGCTGGCTGCTGCGATCGTTTGTAAAATCCCGAGATGGAGTTTACTTCTCCTTTCTAGTTCTACGGGCTCGGAGGTTTGGGATCAGGGCAAAAGTTCACCGCGATAAACACTTGAGGTTGTGGCGTTGCGTCTCTGTCGAATGTGCCGACGGAAGACGGTTGGATTAACTTCTATTTTGTGTAGTAGTTGGTAAACTCGATGGGAAGATTTTTCCAAGCATGTCTCAGAGGCAGATGGGACTCAGTTTTTGACAGACAGGAGATTTCCTCTTGATTTATTTGTTATTCGTTGTACGCGTAGTGATGTAATCAGTTTAATTTGAGTCTTCTTACTCTAGAGGCAGTATTCAGTATATAGACATTCTTCTGTTACACTGTCTGTCTGTCTGTCTGTCTGTCCATCTGTCTGTCTGTCTGTCTGTCTGTCTGTCTGTATATATGTCGTTCTGCATGTATACCTGTATGTCTGTCTGATTGACTGACTGTACGCTTGTCTGCATGTCTAGATATTTACACTTATCGGTCAGTGTATGTCTGTCCGTCTGTTTTGTCGCTCCACGGAATCGACTACCACTTAGTTAAAGGGAAATTTTAGCCCCGGAAAATTTATGGTTTATACGTCTGGAATTTAACGGTCGCGTAATTGCGTGACGTGCCTCCGTAGAATTACGTTATACGGTCTTGTGTCAGGATGATGGAAGGACGGAAGGATCTTTCCCGACCCGAGCTCCTAATCACGAGCTTAGCTATTAGGAGCGGAGCCCCGCCCCCGGGGAGAATTTGTTAATTTCGGTTCGTGATGAAGAATGTTTTAGAGTTTCTCAGAATAAATTACAGGCCTCGGCGAATCGGTTCCGCTATTTTTATCAAGAGATGTACGAGGACAATCCAAGCCGCTTTTTAGTCGCTGGCTTGGGGGCGTTAATTTTTCCCACAGCACGTGTGTGTCTGTGTGCCTGATTATCTGTGATTGTCTATGATTAGCGAAAAAGAGAATGTCGATTTTGTGGAGAGGATGTATGGATTATGGATTTGATAATTTCCGCGTAT
Organism: Hypsibius dujardini; assembly: GCA_001579985.1. Taxonomy (NCBI): domain Eukaryota; kingdom Metazoa; phylum Tardigrada; class Eutardigrada; order Parachela; family Hypsibiidae; genus Hypsibius; species Hypsibius dujardini. The sequence continues at coordinate 4,950 of LRSR01010144.1, read as the reverse complement.
CATTCCGTATTCAGTTCCAATCGGGAAGGTACCGTGACACCGCGTTGGTCTCGTTGAAACGGAGCGGTGTTGTGAATAAAAAATTCCGACAGCTGCTAATGATGCGGAGCTGAATTTTCAATTTTCTATTTGTACACGGATCTGTGATTTGTGACGAGGTGGAATTAAATTTCAGATTTGACAAACAGACAGCCAGACAGACAGGCAGACAGACACACACACACAGGCCGACAGACACACACACAGGCCGACAGACAGACAGACAGACTGGCAGACAGACAGACAAACAGACAGACAGACAGACAGACAGACAGATAGGCACGAATTAGGGCGCCTGGTTGACGCGAGAAACTGGCATTGCATTCCCGTCGAGGGGCGTCTCTCTTTGCGATATGCCGTGTATATTTTGTAGACATTGTAAATCGTCGATTTCAGATATTTTCGATACCGACATCACGCGGACATGTGTGTCTGTGCGTATGTGTGTGCGCCGGATGAGATGTATGTTCTCTTTGGCCGGATTACTTGACGAAAGATAAGACGCCGCTATTTGTGCAGCGCATTAAAACCGGGCCATGCCAACACGAAAGACAATATTTGTGAAAGCCAATCCCCCGGAGAGAGCCTCCCCCTTTTTTAAATGGGAGAAATCGTTACACGAACACCTTCATTTAACTGGACGATTAATAATCTCAGGCAAATTTAAAGGCATTCAAAAATGGAATGACGTCCTTTACGTCCTTTACCTCCAGTGATGGGAACTTGGTCGGATTTTTAATTGCTTCAAGGCTGATTGATCACGACCGGAAGTATACCGCGGGAAAAGAACAGGAAGTTTAGAAGTCGTTCGTTCGTTACTCTGTTTTATGTGTGTGTGTGAGGTCGTTCCTTCTTCTTCATCGATGCTTCTCAAGTGAAGTGTGAGATTTGTGGGGAAGTGCGTTGCTTCCTATTAACGATAATTGGTTGGTTGTGGTGGCGGCGGTGAAGAAGTCACCTGCTTCTTTTCAAAGAAAATTCCCTGCCATTCCTTGCGTGCATTTGATGTGTGACGGTGCGGAACTGACAATTCTAATCCATCTCATTACGATTACTTACACGGACTAAAACGAAGGAAGTGTGTGAAGTTTATGCTGACCAGGCGCATAGACATTCAGGCTAATGGTTGATTGATTGACAGACAGCTTCCGGTCAGGCCGACAGACAGACAGACAGACAGACAGACAGACAGACAGACACACATGCAGACATGCAGACAGATAGGAATACAGACAGACAGACACGATGGGCAGGCCTACAGTCAGGCATACGGTTTGATAAGGTACAATCGATCATATCGCATCGGGAGAGCTCATTTTGATTGGGAGCGCCTCCACACGCCTCAGCCATCACAGCGCACGAAGTGGAAGCTATTTTTCCCAACACGGCAGTTGAAAATCTCCGTCGCCGTCCAGCAAAACGGTCAAATCGTTGGCCCATTCATGTGGTGATTTGCCGGCGAGTTTGAAGAGCGAGAGCGCCCAGCAGTGAAGCACCCTACGGGAGGGCCACCACCACCACAGCACCAACCACCGTCTACACAGCATCTCCTACCACCAGTGGCGAAAGTGCACCCCCTAAGAGTCCGACCGATCGAGCGGAAAGGAATTTCGTCCGCCGCCGCGTTCGCGTCTTCACTCACTTCACTCTGCTTCACTCTTCACGATTTAAGCAGACAACCACCACCGCCACATCAGACAGTTAAGACAAGCCGTTAAAGACACCACCGAGAAGAGGATCGAGCGAAACGCCTCATTCCAAACTCGACAAACCGCTCCGCTCCTCAACGAGATCGGCCTCTTTTCCCTCGGAAGACATTCATATGTATATGCTGAAACTGAAAGAGAGAGAGAGAGACTGGACAAAGAATTGACCCCGACCAGAGCTTGTCTGTCTGTCTGCTTGTGTGTCTGACTGGCCAATCGGATCGATCAATAGTCGTCAAAATCGGACAAATGGAAAATTGGAAGCAAGTTGATCTGTCTGTCTGTCTGTCTGTCTGTCTGTCTGTCTGTCTGTATATTTGTTTGTCTGTCTGAATTTGATTCAGATTTGGGGTATACAGTCAGCGGAACAGCAGGGTGCATTTCAGTTGGCAGCAGTGGCTGATGATCGGCAGCCTTGGTTGGCTGTCGATTTCGGAGCAGTCTACTGGAAAATGAAAACGATTGAGATTAAAGTGGAAAATGATGATGAAAGCTCCCTCGTCTGTGTGAATGCAGGAGTTAGCTGTATTATTATTGTTCGGTTTCAGTAAAAGAAGAAAGGACAAAATGCCGGTGAGGTAGGATAACACCTGCGTTTATTCTCCATTCATCATCCTGCCGGGTACCGAACAGAATGACGAACGGAGTGACCGGTGGAGGTCCCGGTGGTCTTATTAAAAGTGGTTAACGAAGCGAATGCTTTTGTCAGAAGACGCGCTTTCCCTCATCGGTCGTCCTTGCATAAACCTTTTATGTTTTATGCGTGTTGATTCGCGGTATCGCGGGATTTAATTCCCTTCCAGGTGAAGATCGTCCTGGGGATGGTAAATTGTAATTTTAACTTTTTCAGCGACCATAGGCACATACGGTTCCGATTTGGTCCCGATTTCACCGAGGAAGGGATGGTGTGACTGTGAATTTTTATAGTCTTCCTTCAGAGGAATTGCGAATAAAGGCGTCTCCGGTGGGCGCATCGCCCGCGTCTCGTCTTTATTAGGCTCGTTTATTATGTATGGTCTCCCCTTTTAACACCCGTCAACCCCCGTCTCTGTTGAATGAGATTTGCTCTTTGGCGGTGGTGCGAATTGACGCTTTTTATGGTCAGTAAACTGTTGAAGGAGTGTTAAAGTTTGGGCAATTCGGGTCATCTGTGAGTGTGCAAATTGCTCAGACAAGGCTACAATCATTCATTATTTTGTTTGTCTGTCTGCATGTCTGTCTGTCTGTCTGTCTGTCTGTCTGTCTGTTAGTCTGTCTGTCAGTTGATCTGCCTGGTTGTTTGTTGGTCTGTCTATCCGTCTGTTTGCCTGCCTGCCCATCTGCTAGTTAGCTGGAGACCACCTGTGAGTGTTAACTAGGAAATTAGGTAATCAGGCGTGTTGATTCTTGCCTTTTGCTTACTTCCTGATGTTCGTTCACTGTACTTCCCAGGCGACGTTTTTTCTGTGAGAGCAGGACCGACTGCGGTCCACTTCACCACGGCAGCCACTTGCATTCTGGATCAATATTTACAACAACTACTAACAGTCTCCAGACCTATACAGAGTGTGTGGATTCGCTTCTCCGATCGAAATTCTCGCTGCTCCTGCACGTCAGTGTACTGCAAGTGTGCAAGCGCCTGTGCACGAGCGAAAAAAGCGAAATTGGATCCCTCAAGAGCAAACTTCTGCTGTCGTCGTGGCGTGTCGCGGTGTATATCACGCATCAGCTGCTGGTGCTAACAGAGTTCCTCTTGTAAAGTCACTAAAGTGACGCCAAAACGCCAGACTTACATTGCACGCAAATGCGAGTCCCACTGTGTGGGAGCGGGGATTCAGAATGATGGGAGGAAAAGCTAACGACAGACAGAATTAGACAGACAGACAGACAGACAGACAGACAGGCAGACTGGCACAAACAGACTTATTTTTTCGGCAAGTCGCACTGGAAGACCGTCCTGGAGATATGTGCTTCACATCGAGCGTGCTTGTTGAAAAAGTGTGGCTCTCGTGCGTTTGACAACGCGGATTCCGGCAGCAGCACACACGTCACGATGATATTGAATTTTGGCGTTCAAGCGCCAACTGGGTGCTGTGTTACATGTCTGGATATATGGGTTTTGGATGAATTTGGGGAGAGACGGTTTTGGTCGGGAAGAAAAGCGAAACTGGAGACACATAAACTGCGCGGTAAACAGCTCTCGCAAAATATTTTTCCCGGTTACGCAGAAAAGGCTCGGGCGGAGGGGTAATTGTTTCCTTATCCACGAGCCGTTCCCTGGAGAACTTCCTTCCGTTTCTCCGTCAAGGTCCTTGAAGGGCGCAAAGTGTCGTCGGGTCGGTCGAAAAATGATGAACGGAATATTACACCATCGAAAAACAGGAAGGACGCTAAATAAGCCCCAAAGATCTTTTTATCGTTGAAATTCATAAGTGACTGGAGAACTTTCCGCGAAGATTAGTGTGCAGCCCACGACAGGCAGGCAGAAAAAGAGACAGACACACGAACAAACAAACAGACAGACAGACAGACAGACAGACAGACAGACAGACAGACAGACAGACAGACAGACAGACAGACAGACAGACAGACAGACAGAGACAGACAGAGACGGACAGAGACAGACAGAGACAGACAGAGACAGACAGACAGACAGAGACGGACAGACCACAAGACAGACAACATATAGTTTCGTCTGAGATGGTATGATTTGCGGACTGAAAGAATGGTCAACATGCTCCACTTCGACGGTTGAAAACGCGAGCAGCGTTGAACCAGTAAGGTCGTGTGCATAGGGCCACAAATTTCCGGTCCATTCCCCCAAAATGGACGCTAATAAAATTAGCCGCTGCTTTTACTGCCGCGCACAACTCTGCAATTGCATGGCCATTACATTACGGCTGACAGACAGACGTTCATGCCTGAATCTCGCTCCTATCCCCAGCGGATCGGTCCACTGCTTTCTTTTCCCTCTTTTCCCTCCCATTTTCCATCTTGTTCGTTGCCCAATGTCGCAGTCCCGCTCTCATGCCTATCTGCCTATATGTTTGTCCTTCTAATCTCATCCCCTGTCTGTTTTGTCTGCCTTAAAATTCCTGCACTCCGTATTACCGCTGCTACCACGCTGCATCGGAATGACAATACATTTTTTCTAATTTAACCCCGCGCTTACCCTTTTGTTTTGCTTTCTCTCTTCGCTCCCGTCTAGCTTTCCAGACATCAGGCA
>LRSR01010143.1:0-25599 GCA_001579985.1 Hypsibius dujardini | reverse complement strand
GACGAGGGATGTAACGGTTGTACATGCCACCGGATTGCTCATCATAATAAAATATTTAAGAACATTCATCAACTAATCAATGAAGGTCATCTAAGAGCATTCTGAGTTGGAGACGCCTCTTTTGTTCTGTGACTAAGCATATGTCACTTCTTTCTAGATTCATTTCGTTTCATTGTTGCGGTGAGTTTCACACGATGTTCTGGTTCTTTTCCTTTGATATCAGTCAGTTGCACTCACCGTTTTATTCGTCGCTTCGTCGTTGCATCTATGGAGAGAGCATGAATGCTTTAATCATTATTAGAACATATTCGGTTTCATTTATTCATGATCATCCAGATTCTAAGTCTCAAACATCTGCTCGTCACTCTGCCACGGAAAGTATATCCATCGGATCTTCTTCAACACCCTCGAGTTATGGTCGCCTTGTCATTGAATCAGGCATGCCCGATATGCTCCATGCCATGGCTTACACATCACAGGGGGCAACGCTCAAGTCGGTCCATCGGTCAATCCGCCACTGCAGCGTGGTACATCTCATGCGGAATGCTAAATGGCCGAAATTCTCAACCAATGTATTGTGTATTATGCACCTTGATCATCATATCATGCCCGTGTAATCAGGTCCATTTGAAAAATGTTGTCTATCGGGGAAACTATAATAGCCAGCGCAATTAGTCTAATTATCAATACTTGGGAAGATATGCAAGTGAAAATATTACAGTGTTTCTCGTAAATAACGTTGCATCACATATGCATGGTTAAATTTAGCGGCCTGGCGTGTTTTCTGTTTTTCAGAATGGAGCAGGATTTGGATGAAGTCTTAGCCGAAGAAGACAAAGTCCATACTGGACAAGATCTGGACTACACTTCCCGCCCGGTCCGGAAAGAGATGGAAGCTCTTCTCGAGAAACTGCGCGCCGAAGGATACGTCGACGACTGGTCCTTTAATGACTCGCCAACTTCAGCTGTATTTAAATGTATTCTTACCTTGGATGGTTCGACGGTCAAACAGAATTCGTACACCAATCTTATGATTATACAGGAATTTCGCTCACCCCTTTGCAACTCAAAAAATTTGGCCAAAGCCTACATTGCCATCGAATTCCTATCCTTATTTCCTGAACAACAACAAAATCTCGCTCGCTGGAAGAAACTCTACCACTCACCGGACCCATCTCTCAGCCCTATTGATGTCCTTTATCGTCTGACGAGTAACGCTAAGAACAACTACTCATATCGATATGAAATTAGAGGTGAAGGGTCAAACAAACATTTCTGGGGTTGTCTCAAAATCGGAAAGGACGCGGAGGACGCAAGAGAGTTAACCGTGACTGTCCCATACATCAAAGACCACCGGTACTGTCGGAATAAACTAGCTGTTCAAGTGCTGGAAGATGCTTCCTTCTACCGCAAAGACATTTGGGAGTCGTACAAAGAAATTCAAAAGAGTAATCTGTTTATAAGCGGTCGAATTTTCGCTAAGGAGGAAGGCGGAAGGGTCGAATTTAAAGGCCACAAAGATCCGATGGAAAGTATGCATCCAAAAAGTGTCACAAATCAGTCCAGTGAAATTGGCGAGCAAGTTTGTGGATTTTTGAATGCAGAGGGCGGTTCCATTTACATCGGGATCCATGATTCTGGAACCATTCAAGGTATCGAACTTTCAGTAGAAGAGAAAGACCAACTTTTGCTGCAAGTTCACAGTTCGGTAACGAATCGACTCGAGCCCTACTCCGAGCAACACTTGAAATTTGAGTTTCATATGGTGAAATACTTTGACCCTAGAACGGGTACCACCGAACCCTTCGCCCGTCCAGATCCGAGTCTTTTGGACAAATACCATTTTCATCTCGAAGAACGAGTTGAATCACTGGTGAAGCATATTGAAAGTTCGCCACGCCCAAAAACATCTCGCAATCGAAATCTCTTTGTCCTGGAAGTTCGAACGAGGAAAAGTCAGGAACTCGTATTTTTCGACGGTAAAGCCTATATCCGGGATCACAATATGAAGAAGAGCATGACGGTGGCGGAAATAAAGGCTCGGATCATCCAGCAATATGGAGCAAAAAAAACACCACAAGATCCACAAGTTCAACAAGATCCACAGTAGCGTGGCTCGACGTTAAGTATAACACAGTGTATCTGATCCCAAAAATGATTAACATTGTGATAAGTAGTTACAACCTTCCGTTTTTATTCCTACTACGTATATAGTACTATCAAAAAGTGATTTTCGATCTCCAACCCAGAATGTATACGCCATTGTTAGGCTCTGCCTGCCAATTCATCCATTTAATATTCATTAGTTATATAAACTTCTGTGTGTCGACCTATTTTGTCTCCTTGTTGTTTGTCAGTTTACATAATGTAGTGTCTTACATAATTGTTAGAAAATCTATGATTGCGACTGCGTTTGTTGATCTATTCAAACAGAAATTTGAGTTGTGTTAGTGGCAGATTTTTAGTTTCTTTCATTTTTCATTTGTCAATCTAATAAACTCTCTCTATCTACCGTGTATGTCAACCGAGAACTCTGCCGATAGGGATCAGACCTATCACCATAAGCATTCATCTCTTTCTATAACCCTGTATATCATAATTTTCGATGTAGGCATTGCCGGTATGGTCCCAAGAACAATATTTTACATAAGTTTAAATTTGGAAAACACAAAAGCCACTTTCTTTGATTCACAGTAGACATGCCGCTTTCTAGAAACTAGTTTGAAAAGCATAGTTTGTGAAGTTTTCCCAACCAAAATTGAATTTGTAATCAATTGGAATTAGCCGAAATTTCTGTCGATGTCAGGGGGCGGGTTGTTTATCTTGTTCCCGTAAAAGAGCACTCATAGCCACATGATTACGGTTTGTTTTATCAATAAGGAATAGCTCCACCCCCTGACCGCCAACAAAACTTTGGCTGACTCCAATCAATTCGAAATTGAATTCTGGTTGAGATAAAGTAAAAACTGGTTCAATTCACAAATTTATAACGAATAGATTTGTTTGCTACTGAATAAAGCAAACCGAATCAGACCAAATGTCAAATGTCGTCACTGGTTTTTTAGGACCCATACACTTAACCCACATACAGCTGCGTTTGCAAAAGCGTCCAGCGATAAGTCGGACACCATTTTCTGGTCTTAACATGGACCACCTCCTACGCTATTCACTGAACAGTCTACTTTTGAACCAGAAAATGGTGTCCCGACTTATCGCCGGAAGCTGTTGCAAACGCAGCTGTACTGAGGTAAATCAGGCCCCAAGCCGATTTCTTAGGATCGCAGCAAATCACGAAATACTTAAAAATAAGTACATCTAACAATGTCTGACGACTTCTGAAGATTTTTGATAGTTATTGGATAATGAAATAAATTTTCGGTTGGTCGTAGATGATCCCCAAAAAACACCAGTCAAGCTTTCGTAGCCTCATGCTGTCGTCCGCAGTGTAAGAGATAGAGACCTCGTCGTCTCGTTGTTTGGATGTTGTGGCCGACGAATGAGCCGTCATGATATATCATGTCTGTCTGGATAGCTACCAGATTTACATCCGCTCAAAATTCCTGAGAAACCAGTTTGACATTTCCCCCATTAAAGCTTCTCCTTTTTGTACAAATGTACAAGCTAAGCAGCCGGATAATGAGCAGAAATCATCCCCAAACACTGCAGTTTGGTGTGCAGTGCTTATAACTAGGCATGGCCGTCACGGTCCCTCATCAGCTGCAGTCGTTGTTGAATCACCAGCAGGGCGTGATAGAATTCCTGTTCGGAAAAACGAAATCACTTGCGGTCATTACAATTTGTACAATATTACTTGCTTGAAATGGCCAAATTCAGTAGCACATGTACCCGGTCTTCCTGTTTCTGTTCCGCGGTCCTTTCTTCAAATCCAAACGCGTCCTTGGCAAAGTTATTGCTGCCGTACTGCGCCAGGTAGTTGAGTTGCGGTGTTCCAAGGCCCTGGGAGCCTTCTCCCATAGCTTGGCGCTCCGCACGAACAACAACCAGCAACGAACATGTATAGAGAAGAAGCGAGAATCCAGAACGAAGCAGTAGGCGCGACATTGCACTTGTAGTAGCGATAAATGGAACAGGTATCTCTAAATGTTATAGAAATGGAGGTGCGACACACACGCAGTAAGCCCAGGCAGTAAAACAGGAAAGGCAAGCAAAAACCGAGAAAAGATCAGCACGTGCGAGTGTGTTATTGGTTTCCGGCGCATTTAGTGTATATATCGTGCACTGTTAGAAAAATCGATGTTTGTGTTGCTTGCTCAACAAATAAAGCCGTCACATGGGGCCCGCGGGAGGCTGTAAGACCGTAGCGCAATCACAGACGTGGGAGTGAGACGCCTGCATGGATGCACCCCGTAACAGATACGACTACGAGTATGTATGGCTGTGTAATAGCTCACTTAATACTGCGTACTCCATGGATCAGCGGCTCATTTAAAGTCCTAACAGGTCGGAATCCTTCAGGACCCCTCAGGGTAGGGCCGGGGGCAGAATTTAGGCTCAGTCTTGCAAAAAAGGCATTTTGCCCCTCTGTCCCTTCGAGCACTACCATGAAGGGTCCTGTTTCCGATTCGTAAGGACTCTAAACACGCTAATGGGCAGATTTTAATGAGCAGTTGTTCTCGTTTCGCATAGAATTTTTGAACTAACAGAGCTAAGAGAGTTAATTTTCCGTTGGTGTAGAATAAACCTATAACGAACAAGAAGAAATACTTTTTGACATTACACGATTACCCATCACAGATGGGCGCATAGTATGGGCAACATTAAGCCTGGAATGGCGTGAAACGTCTTCGGAACATTTGCTTCATCTTGGGTTTTCTTGGTCTGGACAGTTTTCCAATGGTAATTCCCCGCTCTTGTCGGAAGAACATTTCGGCGACTGCTTGACGAGAGCTTTCAAAAGGTCCCGACCCGTTTGATGCAAATGCCCGATTGCCATTTGTTGCCCCTGTGGCAGAAAACAGATGTTTGTCTGATGGAATTTTAGAACATGATACAATGCACGATCAAAGTCAAAGTTAGACTGCTTCATGATTGCTGCACCTACCTGGAAGGGCCCGCTGTCAAACCCGCACAGCGAGCTCTCCAGGGTGTAACTACGCGGGCATCCAAATCGTCGCCAGACTGTTACGCGGCCGCATGTTTCTCGAACTTGCTGGACCTCGTAGCTGCACTGCCGTATTGAGATTGTGGAAGTTGAGGAGATTCGTTTCATTGAAAGCGGAAAACCCTGTAGAGCGAGAGGATCTCCGAGTTAATTAGGGGCGAAAGCTAAAACTTGCAATTAGTTTTTATTGTCGGCCTGCCTGTCTGTCTCTCTGTCTGTCTGTCTGTCTGTCTGTCTGTCTGTCTGTCTGTCTGTCTTCCATTATCCCACCTTAGCATCGATGTCGGAATCGATTGCTAAAACTATCCGTTTCGTAAGCTCCTCTCCGTTGTCGCCATTGTCTCGTCGGTCAAATATGGCAAAGCCTTCCTCTTCCTCAATATTCGGACGTTGCCAGTCGTTCAAAGGGCTGCATCCGTAAAAGAAGATATTCTTCTGATTGCTGTGCCCGTGCAAATCCACAAAGAGGTAGAGCTCTTTGCCGAGATTGTGCAAGTAGTCCATTAGGTTCTTCGTGTGGTATATCGTTGGGAAGATATCAGGACTCGGACTCGTCCATTGCCGATTCAAATCCACACCGGCCAACGAGCACCGAGAATTGCCGCAAATCACCCCGTCTGGATTGAGCATGGGCACAATTTTAAAGACGAATTCCCGAAGCAATGTTCGACTGTCTTGAGTGTCGCTCAGAAGGAAATCCATAACACCGTCCATGACGTAACTGGAATTGCTCTCCGAAGGATGCACTCGCGCAGTCAGAACAACGTACGGTTTCTCTTGTGGAGCTTCAGGTCTAGCGCTTCCTGTGATGGTAATCAGAGACACAGGCAACCCTACAAAACGATTGTAATAATCATGCACGTACACACGAACTACACGAAATACAAATACTCCAGTGTGGTAATTTCTCGCTAATATTGTAATAATACCTGCTAGTGTCTGGGTCAAAGTTTGCGTCTCGAAAAGTACTTCAATGCTCTCGGCTTTTTCCTTCCACTTGAGGAGATTTCCTTGCAGGGTCGAGAAAGTGTATGGGAAATGGTAGGCGACGTAGACAATGTCGTCCGCATGGTCGAACTTCAATGTAAATGTCAACGTGTAGAAGCGAGCAATATCCCTTTTTCGATTGCCTTCGGTGTCTTTTTGAGGTGGAATGTTATCCTTGTAATTATTTCGGTAATAGCTGATATTAGTTCCTTTCCGTTTCCAGCCACCGTTTTGGCAGCTCGAGGATCCCTTTGAGATTAGAACCATGGCATCGTTGAGGGAAAAACAAACGGGTTGCATTCCGTGTCCGAAGAAGCAGGCGGGCTTTTGGCAGTTGATGATGTTGAAACGGTAGGGTACGTTTGCTTGCATATTGGTGATTTGGAAATAGAACCACTGGCCGGTCATTGACCGCCCAATATCGGAGAACAGAAGTAGGTCGTACTCGTGTGGTCGAATCTATATGCTTAAAAATAAATCAAAATGTTATCACAATAATCCATTAGTATGGCCAAGTCAGTGTCTTTTCCATTGGAGGTGTATACATGCGTGTCTGTGTCTGTGTCTGTGTTTGTGTCTGTGTCTGTGTCTGTGTCTGTGTCTGTGTCTGTGTCTGTGTCTGTGTCTGCGTTTGGGTCGATGTCTCTGTCTGTGTCTGTGCCTCCAGTGGTTGTCTGTTTTTGCGTAGACGAACCTGAATAGCCTTTCGAAGGTTTCCACTTTCGAAAATTGAATCAAACTTTAGCTGACCTGTCGTTACAGGCCAGAGTTCATGCAAAGTTCTCTGCAAAAACTCCTCAAAATCCTCTAAACTTGGCTTCCTGGCAAACAATCTTCGCAGAATTTCATCCGCATCATAGACAACTTTATCCAGTAAAGTGATGTTGTCTGGTTTTGAGACCCGTTTCAGTTCGTCTTTGACTGTAGCCCTCCGCTCTTCCAACCGCGTAGCTGGCGACATGGGCTGTGATAAGAGCCTAGAGTCTGAGCCAACCACTCGTAGGCACGAAAACTGTTCCAGGTCTGGATGGGCCACACGATGGTATGGGAAATACGTATTGGATGTGATACATAGGCCATTATGCAGATGCTGTTCTGACGATTGCAACTTTTCATCGCTGGAGACCTGCATAAAAAAAATACACGAGTTGGCTCAAGAGGACCTTCCGACAAACAGAGGCATGGAATAAAGGAACACGTGTTCCTTTAATGGATTCAATTAAGTGATCCATTTATGGAACAAGTGTTCCCTTAATGGAACAGTTATTTCACTTGATCAAATTGACGAACGAGCAAGGAGCACAAATATGGAATTAAGGTACACTTGTTCTTTTAAACGAACGCCTAGGCGAACAGAAAAGCGAACCTTACCTTCTCTGTGCTTGTGGCAATGTTGGATATCGAACACGTGGATCGAAGCGGCTCTTTTTTATTCCTTGACGACTGAAGATATTTTTTTGTTTCCAATTTGCTTTTGGAGGGGTTGGTTTGTAACATGGACGACTGCGGTCTGAACACCAAGGAATGTCTCCGTCTTAAACTGGCACTTTTGCTAGCTTTCACCTTCGGTTCCTCGTCAGGACATCGCAATTCGGGGAAAAATTGAGCGTATGTTTTGACGTCGATAGCGTCTGATTTTTGTTTAAGGGAAAACTTTGAGGCCGATGCAGCTACCCCTATCTCTGAAGGCTGAGTAGCGACCTCAGTTCCTTCGACGTCGTCGCTGTCAGGACTCCTTGGAGAACTCCTCGACAAAGGCAATATAAGGGAAGGCACATAGAGGGGATTGCTCATGCTCGGTAAGGGAAGCTTCTTCGACGGGAAGGCAGCTAACAACACCGCAGCACAGGCTTCGAATAGGTCTTCGTTGACAGTGGTGTCGGCGATGTTCTGAATGAAGGGCAACGAATGTTGTTCATGGAATGTTTTTCTGGCAGTTCCTAAACTCAGGTACAAGTTGCAAATTATTCGATATGAGGCTTAATCGTGTCAGGTTTGACTTACGTGTAGTAAGGAGTCTTCGTAGACAGTTGAGAAATCCGCGTACCACCTGGCTTTTCTCACGGATCTGACCTTCCCAAATTGTACGTAGAAGATGCAGAATGGAGCAGGTCAGGCCTTTGGCGATAAAGGAAGGTGCAGTCATGCCTGAGAATCAGACAATATCAGGTATGAGAGAGATAACAAAGTGAAATAAAGAGTGGACGAACTCTTCTCAGCAGCGCGGGAAGTAATCCTCAGAGAAAGTTCAGACACTGAAGCAAAACGATTCGTTCGAATCACTGGTAGTCGTTGCAGCATACTGGAGAGTGTTCCACATCGCCAGAGTATCTGGACACTGGCTTCTGTAAAAGACTAAACGCTTTATAATTAGGATGACGCAATCATAAACGTCGTCACAGGCACCAGCACGGACGAAGTTACAGAAACAAATTCACACAGTTCAGACATAAATACAGACGACACAGACAAAGACACAGTAACAGACACAGACACAGACACAGACACAGACACAGACACAGACACAGACACAGACACAGACACAGACACAGACACAGACACAGACACCGAGTTGCTAAGCTTTAGGTACCGTATGTACGTACTGCTCTTGCAGCACGCCAGCAGAAGTTCTCCAGCAGACTGATACGCTTTGGCATGGCTGAAAATCAGCGATCGAAAGCAGGAGGAAAGAATCTTTAGACCCCCAGTCGTGCGGAACATGACGTTAAACCGCTTGTCTGCTTGGAGCATAACACAAGAAATTTAGCCCCGAAATTTGACTGGGAACACCGCCTTTATGAACTACCTGACTGGCACAAGATCTTGAAGATGCTGATAGCTCCAACCAAACCTTCAAGATGGGTGTCGACATTGCGAGCCAGGCGTCCAAAAGCGCAAACTAGCACACTGTACTCTTCCAGCTCGAATAGCCCCGCAGTGTCTTCCGCCTTTTTCGTCTTGTATGAATTTGCAGTTTTCAGTGCTTTCTCCAACGGCAGGATACATTTGGCTGTCAAGGCAGCGTCCTGCGTTAACTTCAACAAATCAAGCAACTGCTCGACCGTGTACAAATTTAGCATTTCCACAGGGAACTTTTGATGATCGTTCAATGTCAAGGACGAGTTCAGGCAAGCAACTCCAGTAGTTCCTATGAGACAGAAAACCCAGACACTAATATTACTCATTTGTAAAAAGGAATTAAATCATAATGAAAATCGCATACCAGTAGAACTGGATGTTTTCCTCAGTGAAAGACTTGATCGTTGAGCAGTAAGAGTCGAAAGAAAGGGTCTTGTCGACTTTGAACATTTTGGCGAACGTGGCGGGCTGCATTTCTTGCCTGGAATGCCTGGCGAGCTTCTATTCAGCAAGATTCTAGATCCCATAACTTTTCAAGGAAAAAAAATATTTCCAGGGAAGAGAAGTTTTAAAGTGTGCAGGAAGCACGGCGATGAAAAGCACTCCTGGCAACTACTTTCAAGTTTCCGCTCAAATGCTTGAGAAAAGTCGGATGGAGACTACTATGATAATGATCTGTAGGATCAGAGATGTCATATATGCCAGCTAATTGGGAGAAGGCAAAAAGTGGTTAGTGTACATGTGTAAAATCTTATAACAAGCCACGATTGACTGACATATCCAGCCAAGCGTACCGTAAATGCCGCGGAAAATGTTCAAGGCCCTGGATGCTAACGACGACTTCAAATTGAGATGAACTGCTGTAAATAATTGAGGCGTTCTACTTCCTATCGTCCGTATGACGGACACGTTTTAACGAGCACTTAAATTTTTCCTTCAACGTAAACAGTAATCTCGTTCATAACCGCCCGACATTCAGCCAGCCATATGCTCTGACTTGGTCCCTTTATAATCGGCCTAATGGAGACAGGGAGCGCGCGGATTAAAGTCGTGTGTTGCCGCGGAGGAGATGGGAAACATCTGTTGAATATGCGGACGAGGTCGTTTTTAGTTAAGGGGGGGGGGGAAGAGGAGAGACCGTTCTGCTTCTAAATGTTTTGCTTTTCGCTCAAGACTCGTGCGGGCAGGGCTTAATATTTAGAGTTTCAGTTACATTCTGAAAGGGACATTTACAGGATTTTAAATAATCAATCTTCAATTTATCAAGTTAAAGGAACAATGTTCAACATCAGAAAGACCGAAAGTGGGAGGGGACAAGAAGGGTGAAGGGAAGGAGATTTATGGCATTGGCTGACCAAAATGATTGTGACCCGCTTGGGGGGGGGCAAATTTTGTAAGCTATTTTCAGGTTGAATCTTGCCCCTCCCCCGACCTGGCGAGGGAAGGAGGCAAGCTTTAACAGGTAAAAAGTGAAGAGATGGCGATTCAAGTGCATCCTCCTTTCATATGACATACAGTCACTTGGGGTACAGGAACGGTTAGAGGCTAGAAAGATGAGGGCAAATTTTGAAATACAGGAAGCGTTTGCAGTTGGAGAAACCAGGTGCGATCTACGAGAAACAATTCCAAAACTGGAGGAAAAGATGCAGTTCGATCTACTAGTCGTTCAAGTATTTCCGAGGGCTGTCTTGGCAAACGACGATTTAATGACGTTATAGTTGGATTTAGTGCAGAACCAGTGGTGCAATGAGATCAGGTTGGTGGAATGGCAACCCGGGGGAGGGGCTTGAAATACAAAACATCCTATGAGGTACACGGCAAAAGTTGGTTGGGTAACGTGTGGCCGTTCGGAAGAGGAGGAGGATGCAAGCACAGCCCAACGTAAATCCGCCAGTGGGCAGAAGAAACATTTTCGCACTGTATGCTTACTGCGCCGAATCCGTCGAAAACGCGCTCTTTTACTCTGTAGAAATGTGTAATTTATCATCATGAAGATGTCAACACGTCGCAGTTGTTGAGGTATAGTGCTGTTTAGATCATTAACGCAGTTGAAGAGCTTTTTAAAATTACTTTCGCAGCTATTCGGCCAGGCCATTTTGGAGGCTCACCAAATCCTACCAATTCCAAGATTGTTTGGCCAAAAAAAATTGGAAAAGATACTTAAATAAAAGAAATATGGATAGGGCAAATAGCTTTATTAACTCGTCACGAGGACTTGTTGGGTGTGGTCCAACAATATGATCCATGTAATGTTGTTAGGTTATATGTCAAAACATTGTTTGAACAACAATTGACAATTGAACAATTAATCTAGCAAATTTAATACAAAAGTGTTTGATCCAGTGTATGGTCCAGGTAGCCTCAAAAATGAGCTCGGAGAACGGTTGAAAAAGCAGCTTCAGTACAACAACGGTATTCTGCCTATTAAATGGGGCGCAGACAAGACGATCTGGCACCGGCAATTAAAGGCACTCGCGAAATTAAATAGTTTGAGCACACCAAAAAGCACACTTTTAGCAAAATTTAAAATGGAACACCTGTGTCAGAGTTTGTACACCTAATTCTATTGGTGGCTCAGTCAAGCTACGTGGAGCTGCATGGAGCTACCTGGAGCTGCATGGAGCTGCGTGGAGCTACCTAGAGCTACGTTTAGTGACATGGAGCTGCGTGGAGCTGCGTGGAGCAAGGTGGAGTAATATAGAGATCAACGACTTCTTTCACAACGTCCCATGGCGGCCATACAGCTCAACTAGCTCCATAATATATTTGATGATTTGATGGGTTTTGGTGGGGTTTGATGGGTTTTGATAGGTTTCGATGGGGTTTCGATGGGTTGTAATGGGTTTTGGATTGAAACGTTTTAGTTTCACGCAGCTCGACGCAGCTCCAGCCAAGTCATGTTATCCACCTAGTTTCAAGGAGCGCTCTGCAGTTCTTCGTAGTTCCACGTAGATCCGTGTTGTTCTTTGCAGTTCCATGTAGCTCCATGCAGCTCTATGCAGCTCTATGTCCCATGGAGTCCCATGGAGCTTGGCGTAGCCACCAATATAATTTGTTGTACAAACTCTGACATAACTTAATGGAAGTTAGCAATGTCGGATGTTTTTGAAAAAACAAAACGTCACGACTGATCTGTTGTGGTTGACTTCTGATTGAGCATTTTCGCCACTCATATTACTGCCTTGCTTAATTAACAACCTTATGCCCTGTTTCATAAGCATCACCAAGTGAACCAACGAAAAATCGAAAGAGCTTCCGGCAATAATAGACAAACAAGTGTCAGATTATTATGTTAGCTAGACCAGTTCACCGTGTTAATCTACGATCGCAACCACACAATTTATTCATTGTTTACGATGAAATGTAGCATATGAATACTCACTTTGAAGATGGTATGCATAATAAAGTAGGTGCTATTAAAATTTTCAGGCATGAACGAGCAAAAACAGCGCTCACGTGATTCTCATTCGCATCCGTCTTCTCAGTCGGCAGCTTAACTGAATTGAGGTGCCGCTGAGGGAGGACGGAAGTGCGAGCTCAAACGAGTAGTTCAAACGAGTGGTTCAAACGGATAATTCCACTGAAGAAAAAAACAATTCGACCGCGATGGTTTAGCAAATTTGCACTTATACTTTCCTTCCCGGCTCATATAAATATAAACTGCATTCACAGCGCTTGTCTTACGCCATTGCTTCTTGCATCGAATACTGCAGAAAACCTTTCACAACTAAACAGATCCAGTGCGAAACATGGCGAGACTCGGATTTCACATTCTTCTGGTTCGTAGATAAGCAGCCATGCCGATGAACGATTTGTCTCAACAAATTTTGGTGGCTCCTTTTGTTGCAGATAACGATCGTCAGCGTTGCATATGCGCAGAAAGACCCAGGGTCACCTACGGGTGCCTTCGTCTCGAAAAGTACGTTGTCTATCAAACCCGGTGAAAAAGGCAGTCCCAGCTGCAGCCCCGGCAGTGTCATTGCTGTGAAGACCGCAAAGTTTGCGGCATTGGAATCGAAGTTGGAGAATGCTTGCACCGCCGAGCAGGACATGACTGATAAAGTTCAAGCTACATGCGATTGGCAATTGAGTTGTGTTCTTGCGGTCAAGGCGAAAGGCAAGATGTTGGGTTGCAACTGGGTACCCCGGGCACTTGATGTGGACTATTCTTGTCTCAAAGGTAATAAACTAAACATGATACTAATGCCGAAATGTGTCTGCCTAACTTTGCATTTGACTGTCTGCCTTCTTAACTGTCTGCCTGCCTTGCTGATTGTCCATTTGCCTGTCTGTCTGCCTGTTTGTCTGCGTGTCTGCGTGCCTGCGTGCCTGTCTATCTGTCTGTCTGTCTGTCTTTCTGTCTTTCTGTCTGTCTGTCTGTCTGCCTGTTTGTTTGTCTGTTTATCTGCCTGCCTGCCTGCTTCTTTGACTGTATGCCTGCCTGCCTATCTGCCTATCTGTCTGCCTGTCTGTTTGCGTGTCTGTCTGTCTGTCTGTCTGTCTGTCTGTCTGTCTGTCTGTCTGTCTGTTCATCTGCCTGCTTGCTTGCTGGCCTGCCTTTCTATCTATCTCTGTGGATAAGTTTATTTGGCTCCCAGATATTTGTTTCGCCTCCAAAGCGTCTTCTTTCCATTTTGTAGGCATAACCAAGCCAGCCCCTCCGACGCGTGCACCCCCTAACAGCAGGCATCGGGGTATCGTTCCCGTTGAGCTTTTGGACTAACTAATTCAGCTTACAACTGCATGACACTAAAACGACCCTGCTGACTGGTCAATCGTTTTTCAATTGCAATTTAGTGCTTTTGTGGATTTGCTGTCGCTCTCTAGTCGGCCGGGCGTGAGCTTATTGGTCATGACTATTAGTAGTTTGATCTTAATCAGATCTTCCGTAAAATCAAATGATAGAAACACTCTATCTCATAGCTGTCAGATGTTGAGGAGCCAAAAAAGTGCCACAGTAAGCTTTTCTACCTCGAAATTTTTCAAATCGTGTTTGTTTTTATGGAGGGGGATGGGGGTTATTTTGAATAAAAAGGTGAAGTTACGTACATATTTTTTTACACTTACCAAGAGTTGTATATCCATGTTTAAGGCTCAACGACGGTTATGTTTACAAGTTTTGCCGTTAATCGATGAGGACATTAAGTTCTTCTTTCTCTCGTGCCGTGGTAGACACCTGCATAAATAATGCATGATTCATACCCGGACGTCCATGAGGGGTCGAACGATTTTAATGTCAATAAAAATCAGTCGGTAGAGAACGACAGCTTGATTTTCTGTACACTTGTCGTTCTCATGCAGACATAAATTGAAAAGGTGTGTTGATAACTTCCGCTCACAGTAGTATAACTTTTACTTCGAACACTTTATAATACTTCTGTTCAAATAGGCGGAGCAAGTAACAATAGAAACAGTGCGGCAATCAATCGAATATGTGAACAATTCTGTCAAAAACGGTATCGAAAAATGCTATCAGCGAGAAGCAAAATGTTGAGCCGTGCGCGTAAGAACCAAGCATGTGATTGGTCTATTGGCATTTTTCGTTTGTTAACATTCCGGCTGTCTTACAGCTCAGACAAATACAATCAGCGAATCTCAAATACGCTAAACAATATCAATTGACAGCTCCAGCTGAAAACTTGTTCAAAATCGTTCATCAAATCTTTTTCGATACATTTTGTTGATTGACGACAAAACGTTGACAATCACTCTCTCGTTAAACATGGTTAACTAAAACTGAAAATTTACTTTTTGCTACGGACTTGTTCAAGGTCCTTACAAGTTGGAACCAGGGCCCTTCACAGTAGGGCCAAGGGGATCAGAGGGCAGGTAGAGGGGCAAAATGCATTATTAGTCTAAACTTGAACCTAAAATTTGGCCAATGATCTTTAATCCTGTTGAAATTTCAGTTTTTCTCTCAAATTTAAAGTTTATTGGGGTCCAGTATGATCTCCCATTAATGAATGCAAATGGGAGGTTCAAACGTTCAAGAACGGTCTAAATTTGATGAAAAGAACTGACGCTTTGAAATGCTTTGAAATATTAGGGGCCCGAAAATCAGAACCCCCGCACCTCCACAAATTTCAGAATGATCAGAGACAAGAGGTTGACTGTTAACTCAAACATGAAAAATATGCATTTTGCCCCGTTTGCCCACTCCCCCCCCCCTCTGGCCCTACCACAAAGGGTCATGGGCCGACTTGTAAGAATTCTAATCAAACCCTTGTTTTGTGCCAAGTCGTTTTCTCCACTGCAAGATCTCGGTATAAATTCTATGCAAGTGCTAAATTAATCTTTAAACTTGGTAGTAGTCGTTCTTCTTCAAGTATCCTTGATCCCTCGGCCGAATCAGTGTGGGAATAGCCCTGACCGGCGAAATTAGCTCTTCCTCTCCTTCCTCCAGTTCCCTAAACCGAATCGCCGGCTTCGTCCCAATCGTCAAACCCCGTTCCCGATCAATGAAAATCCGAATATCCGGAGACCTTCCTGAAAAATATCCATCCGCAAGCAACACCTGATCAGAGTGATTCCTATCCTGTGCAGGGGTCCGAATGACAACTCTCAGGCGAAAGACATCCGCTTCCTGTCCGTGGCAAAGCATTAAGACAGGATCATTCGCCTTAATAATACGACAATGCCATCGACCAAGCCATTTGGCCAGGTCTAACCACGATCGACCGTGGTCACACGTCGCAGCTTGGCCCATGAAAAACTCGACGGATTCACCTAACCGTCTGGGACGACAGAAAATAGCTACTTGGAAGGGTTCTTTGCTCGAAAATGTTTCTTGGTCCTGTTCATTGTGGTTGAGTAAGTTTTCGCGCTTGAAGATGGGCACTTCAGTGACGGTGCTTTCAAAGCTCACTTCGATTTTTCGAAATAATGCTGTCCAAAGTTGAATGACAGCCGCAGTTACTGCGAGGAAGGTGGTGGTAATGCCAAGCCATTGCACAATGTTGGTGAATGTCATCCATTCGTAGGGTTGCAGGGAATTGAAGAAGACGGAAGTGGAATTATTGGTAGAGTTGGATGTGCCGTCGGAAAGGTGGATCTGAATTCCGGTTGCTTCAAAAAAAGCCATTTAGATGTTTGTGTTTGAAAAGAAATGGACAGGAGGGATTGGGAAAAAATAAAACCAGCGTATTTTCAGAACTAGTGCAGTACATGTACTGTGTGTAGTTGTTCGTCGGGAGACCGCGTGCTCTTGCTCTAGAAGATAAAGCAAGGCCGGCACCATCAGTTCAAGGTCTACAAGCGGAGCGGGAGTTTCCGGTGGGCATTCCGTATCATGCTTATCAGTTGCAAGATTTCCGCGTCATAGATTGTAAATACTCATCGAACATACAATGCGATATTAACACAAGGATTTGTCGCCCGTAAAATGAAAATACCGGCTGTCTATCAACACTTAATATTAGGTTATTGCATGGCTTAAATCACGTTCAGAACGATTTCGCAATCTCCAGAATGTGCGTCCTTTTCAAGACCAATTGCGATAGAATCTTACAATGTCTGTCTGTCTGTCTGTTTGTCTGTCTGTCTGTCTGTCTGTCTGTCTGTTTGTTTATCCGTCTGTCTGACTATTTGTCAATTTTTTAGTCGGAGAATGTGACTCCACCATTTATGATTCTCTACTGTATCAATCTGACATATTGGCCTTCGTGCCTCCACCGTTCACTCCACCGTTTGACATTTTTCCCAGGAAAGTATAGGATTATTTGACGTGAGCCTAGATAGACATTTTCCGATGCCGCTTGAATGATTATCACTTGCTGGTTGAATTGTAAAAGATAGTTAGCTCTTTGTAGTTCGAGATCATTTTGTCAGGAAATTAAATGGACGGCAAAACCAGCGATAATTCTTTCTAATCCTAACTCGATTTGGTTTAACGAACAGCCATTCTACGTTTTATGGCACCTCATCCACGTTTGGGCAGACAGATAAGTAGTAAATGACAAAATGAGATACCGTTTCAGTACATTAAATTCCAAATAACAGCACCATGCCACTGTTCTTCATCTACGACGAAATGGACTTTGCAGTCAATTATTTAGATATAACGAGAGCAGATCCAATTCATGTGCAACTAAACCATCTGACAATACATTATTCAGACACGATTATTCAGGCTCACAAGGGACCAGCCAATTACCAGCACCAGTGTCAGATCTTAGTCAAACATTTTTCACTAAAAGCTATTCCTCTAAAATTATTTTAGAAAATACTGCTTGCCAGGGACAAGGCTTTGTTCAATTGAGAAAACACACACGTTGGACAATAACTAGAATAATCCTGTCCCAGTTCTAAACAAAAATTTCTAAAAAAATGTTTTTTTTTGTTTTACACTTACTAACCCAAAATTATATTTCAGATCGATTGGTAGCAGCAAAACTAATTTGGGATAAGAGGGGACGGAGCAATAGACACCTGGACGCCACAACCCACTGGTCGTGCATTAATAGCAAGGCTCTGCCAACTAACAACCGAAACTCATAGATAAATTTTTACTCAGATACATTTTAAAAACGAGCGATCCCAAAGTTGTTCTGCTGGTCACTACATCCGAGGAGACGCGGGAAACAATATCAGGTCTGTTTTAGCCCATGCTTTTCGAAGCAGCAAAAACGAGAATTGAAATTAAGCAGCGGCGTACTCAAAAACGAATAATCAAAATAAAATGAGTTGCATAAGGCACAGTGACACAACACTGACGATGAGTGGCTCAATTTTTTAGCATTTGCCTTGGCTGCTCGGCTTGGGTGTGGTTTGATGATCGGTTTCTGAGGTTGGTTGTGCAGGAGTCCAGCCAGTTGGAGGATATGATTCTGTCAACTAGGTTGGATGAATGGTGGGCGTGGTCAGTTGTGAACGCGTCAGACAAGACGTCGCAGTTATTGGAATGCGGGTCGGTGGGTCCGCTAGACCGCCTGGAAAATAGAATATTCATTGAGTGCGTCAAACGACTAAACAGAAAGTCTTCAAAGCGAAACGTACACTCTGGACTAAATGACCCACTGTGCACAGTGTCGCCCTTGCCTCCAGAAGTTAGGCGAATAGAAGGATTGCTAAACTCTGGCACATTTGATTTATACCACATTGTAAAGTTATACAGTTCACAACATGTACAGCCAACGTAGTTTTCACAGAACTGCTGCTCTCGGCTGTCACTGATGAAACCGAAATAACTCAGCGAGCTCAGGTTTAAAATCTCGTGAATAAAACTCAGCAGAGTTCGAAGCTTATTATTTCTCAAGCTAAATCTCTGGATGCTTTCCAGAAAAACTGGGCTGTTGTTGTCAGCAGTTGATATCACGCTTCTTAAGTTGTTTAACCGCAAGCTAAATGCCTAAAACATGAACATGTTTTCAACTACAAACGGGCGGAACATTTACAGCCGCTGCAAAAGATATCTGCTTTCATTTCTCCGGGTATATTGGCAAAATTAGAGACTGCACCTTCAAACGTCGCGGAATCGGGCCTTTAAATGCCTAATCTAATTGTTCAATGTCGTGACCATAAATGCGGACAGCTTCAAGATGGGGAATTATTCCGCTGAGGGCTGGAGCGTCTACAATGCTGCCAAGCTCCTCGAAAATGTCCTTACCAATAGCCGTAGTCTGACAAAGACTAGGGGAAAAAGAGTTCAGCATGACGAAACCGTTGAAGTCCGCCTTGTTTATTCCGTTCAAGTTTACATTAGCTAGATCCAGGCGAGATATGTGATTTTTATTATGGATGAGAAGATCTTTTAGCGGGAAACGCGGAGTAAAAACGCCATACTGGGTTGACATTATGAAATAACGCAGATGTGGAAGATAGGGAAGCGGAGTGTAATTCTTCCTGACTACAAGTGTAACGGCAGTGTAATGGCGGCCTACCGGATGCCGACACTTGACAACTAAGGAAAGTCATAATTCAAATTAAAAGAGCTCTGCTCGTTTATTAGAAGCATTAAGTTTGAACTGTCAACCAGGCTTGACGGGGACGGTAAGGGAAAAAATTTCGAAAATTGTAAACCCTCGAGATTTTATTGGTGTTTGGGAAAGGGGGAAAAATTTCTTGATAACCCGTAAGGAACCGAAAACTTTAGTGACACTCCGATATAATCCGAACTACGGATTACCAGAAACATATGTGAACTTTAAGGACGACACAAAACTAGCTGAGTATCTGAGTGGTAAACTACCATACATATTCCCTATTCCGAAGCCGGGGGCGGGGGGGGGGCGCAATTTACATGAGTCTGTTATCATGACTCGAAGTTGACTATATCTGTAATCTGACGGAGCTTGTTAGGGAACCTTTATTTGTACCTTTGGTTCCGGAATGCCCCCAGGACAGCACTAAGCACTTCGTTTCTGTACGCAAGGGCCAACATGAAGTTACACTAGCAAAAGCTTTTTGATACCATAACGGCATAAAAATAAAAAAATTGTTCATCATAAACATGGGACTATTTAAAAAATAGTGAGGGGCGATTCTGAATTTGCCCTTTGAAAATCTTCCCAAGTTAGCAATGCTAACTTCAAACTGAAAGTACAGGGTCCAGCTACCACAAATATTTACTCAACGTTGAATGGGTTTCTAAATTTTACCGTTGCTCAAAACCTTAATTCTTCCATAAGCAGAAGTCTAGGTGAGTTGACTTTCATATACTATACTAATTTGAGATATTAAAATTTCAGTAAAAATTGCTAGCTTCAGCGCTCTTTTTGTAAACTGGCAAATTTTTTCTGTCAAGTTCGGCCAGGATTCAGCCGTTCTCTTCAAAGATATACATTTTTCGACCACTTTTCACGGAAAATTGCTTAGTACATATTGTTTACATATAATTAGAAGACTCCACTAAACTATGTGTCTTTGCTTCTGCACGGAAACATCAGTTTTCTAAAACAAATTTGTCACCCAGCCAGTTAGTTGTCCCATAAAAATGTTGGAATCACTAGATGCGACAACATTCCTGTTCACTTTCGACTTTGACCAAAAGAAGCAAGCTCTTATTTCTACTTATACACTACTTTTGCTTCCTTAGTGGGTTAGCTTTACATACTCAGCTAGCGAGATAACAAAAGGTCATGTCAATCCAATCAACAATCAATCAAGACAATCTACGTCTTTCATTTGGCGAACCCCAGAAGCTCCCCATCAAAAGTGTTCATAATCTGTTAGCATGCAAAATGAGCTGAATTCTATCCAGCACATTTTTGTTAATTAGGAAACTAAAACCAGTGCAGGCATTTTTTACCGTACCCCTCAAAGTTAAGTAAATGTTTGTGGTGGACTCTGTATTCATAATTGAATATGAATATATAAATATGGATATTTATATTATATTAAACTTAGGCTTAAGCTCGATATATATATGATCATTAAACTGAAATTATTGTAAATTTAACTTGGAACCAACCAAGCCAAGTTAAAACCTTGAACCTTAAGAATAAATTCCAAAGGACGTCTGAAACACCGGGAGCTTTTATTGGATTTTATTGAAAGCAGTTTTCTTATCGCTTCTGGTAAAGAGCTTAACTATTTTTAGGGTACTACTATTGTCCCACCCTTGTCCCACCCTTTCCCAACCATTTCCCTATAGTCCCACACTTTTCGTTTTTAATTTGAATAAAGTTGAATAATGGAACGGTTGGCTTCCTGGGAGCCTGTCTGTTCCGAGTCGGAAATAGCTTCATTGTCATCTGAGCGGTCCCCGTCATCTGCGACCGGGCTGCCACTCTCACTCATTTTTCTCTCGATACTACAGTCAGAGTACTAATAAACTAT
Source organism: Hypsibius dujardini (assembly GCA_001579985.1). NCBI lineage: Eukaryota > Metazoa > Tardigrada > Eutardigrada > Parachela > Hypsibiidae > Hypsibius > Hypsibius dujardini. The sequence goes on along the minus strand of LRSR01010143.1, from coordinate 4,856 downwards.
TGGAAATTGTTTGGCTTTTGGATTTCAATCATTCCATCAATCAGTTATGAATAACTAAGTATCATAGTAACGTCTTGAAAGTAATTTTTTATTTGTATTTCAAAAAAAATTTAAAAGGGTGAGAAAGGCTGGGACTCTAGCGATTTCCTTAAATTTATTTAGTGATGCTGCTTGGTTTCAAGGTAAATTTTATAGTGTGTTTTCAAAATTTAATTTTTTAAGGTAAATGTCGAAGTAAATGCAAAATTTCTTCCCTTTAATGATACCCATGTAGGATTTGTTTGAAACCTAATCATAATGCGAATGTTAGGGTCCAAGTTTTTAACGTTGCAGTCTAACTTCCAAATTTGATTCAAACGCTGTTAATTTAATGATATCGCCTGATATGTTGTGTCTCGTTCACTTCATTCGTTCTGATGACGTCATTGTGAGCTTAAAGGCTCGGTTAACGATAAACATCCGCAGAAGCCGCATGACTGATGTGCGCACCATGTGCACTTGATAACAGAACACTATATGCCAATATGAAAAATATTAAAATCATTTTCATATTACTATAATCAAATTTTCTGGACTTCACTACCGTATTGATTAATCTACGTTACATATTAGTTCCAATTAAAAAAAGAAGAAGATAACGTTGTGGGAGAAAAAATTTGAGCTACAAAGCGGGGGTAGGGACGGCCTTTAGGAATTACGTAGGGAAAGATAACTCTGGTGTCGCGGAATCAGAGGGCTTCGGTGTCAGCATCCACCAAGGAGACATCAAAGTTATCTGGCAGAACGAATTCTTGCGAGCCCCTACACAATGTAGTCGGTACGTAAACGACATGGAAACCATTGTTTCATGAGGGGCCGAAACGGGACCAGCTCGTTGCATTTGATTCGTCCCGTAAACAGTTGCCGCCCACGCCAACAAGAAGAATATAACTCAACACATGTTAAATAAATGACATGAAGCCCAAATATCTATCACAGATGCATAGAATAACTAAAACTCACAACTCGCTTTCACACTTTCTTTCCCTTTTAGAATATTTCCAAGGACAACGGATCACTCATCAAGGTTGCCGGACCAACAACAGGAAAGATTGATTACAGTTGAGTCTTCATGAACCTTGCTCGACGTCACAAGAATGTTTGTTAATTGTTGGTTCAGCGAATGCCATGTGAAGTATGGCCCCATCTGTATCTCTAATTTCCCGCCGTCACAAACAATTTGCAAATAGAATTGCTACATATAATCTACGCTCGAGTTAGTCTACGCACGCAGCCATTGTTCGTTCTGCAGGAGCTCATCAAGGTTGCCGGACTAACAACAGGTAAGATTGATTAATGTCGAGTCTCCATGGACCTTGCTCAACATTACACGAATGTTTGTTAGTTGTTGGTTCAGCAATTGTTGCTTCTGTATCTCTTTCCTGCAGTCACTGACAATTTGCAGATAAAAGTGCTACATATAATCCAAACTTCATTTAGTCTACGCACGCAGCCATTGTTCGTTCTGCAACACCTCATCTTCGTTTGAGCAAGAAAAGATACGCTGTATCATTAAGTACGATAAGCGAGACATTTTATATGCTGTCTACAAAAGTTACGTAAATTTAAATCCGGTTGCTGATTATTTCCAAAATTTTATATCAAAAATACTAGATTTCCAAGGTTCTTACGGTGTATTTTCTCCAGAACAGTTTTCTGCTTATTTGTTTAAAAATTCACCTGCTTGTGCCGGTAGTTTTTCATACAATAATCAACATTTGAAGACTGAAAACAAACATATTCATCATATTTATCAGTTTATATCAATAGTACGACGTTTTACAGTCACTAGAATAATTCTGTCCCAGTTCTTAACATCGATTTCTAAAAACATAATTGCTATAACTTTTTTGACAATTATTATTCCAAAATTTTGTTTCAAATTGACTGGCAGCAGCAGAACAATTTTCGGATAAGAGGGGATGGAGCAATAGACACCGCATCATAATTTTTTCATTCCGCTCTCGATTGCTTGTTTATTTCATTTTCAACTGGATTTTATTGGTATGGCAGTTGGCTAAGACCCTTTTTAATTTCGAAGCCCGGAATTTTTTTTCAGAACCCACCGCAAGTTAGTATACATGCCATTTAAGTTTAAGCCAAGTTTGGCCTAATGAGTTCTCACCACTTCCGAAAGTTTTTTTCAAAGTTGTTTTTACTTTATATTTTAAGGTCTGTTAGAGGATCAAAACGAAAAACCGTATCAAAAAAGTGCAAATGCTCGATGAGCAAATGGAGTTTGAAGAAAGAATTAAGCCAGTGTAAGCTGACCGGCACTCAGAGGGTTAAGCAGCGGCACATTCAACAACGAAAAATCAAAATAAAATCAGTGGCAAAAGGCACAATGACACAACACTGACGATGAGGAACTCAATTGTTTTGCAGTTGCCTTGGCTGCCCGGTGCGGGTGAGGTTTGAATATAGGTTTGTCGGGTTGGTTGTACAGTCGTCCAGTCAGTTGGAGGATATAATTTTGTAAACTGAGTTGATTGTGTAGTCGTCCAGTCAGTTGGAGGATATGGTTCTGTTGACGTGGTTGGATGAATGGTGGGCGTGGTCGGAACAGGCGTCACAGTTGTTGGAGCGCGGGTTGGTGGGTCCGTTGGACCGCCTGGAAATTAGAATATTCTCAAAGTGTGTCGAACGACTAAACAGAAAGTTTTCAAGGTGAAACGTACACTCTGGTTTGAACGGCCCATCGTACACTGTGTTAGTCCTGCCTCCACAAGTTAGACCAATTCGATGATAACTAATTTCTGGCACATTTGACCTATACCACATTGTAAAGTTATACAGTTCACAGCATTTACAGCCAACGTAGTTTTCACAGAACTGCTGCTCTTGGTGGTAGCTCGTGAAATCGAACTCATTTAGAGAGATCAGGTTTAAACTCTCGTAGAGAAAGCGCGGCAGAGTTGAGACCATATTATTGCTCATGTCAAGCTTCCTGATGCTCTCCAGGAAAACTGGGTTGTTGCTGTCAGCAGTTGATGTCAAGTTCCTTAAGTTGATTTTGTTCAAATCAAGTATCTGAAACAGGAACACGTTTTCAATCACAAACGGGCGTAATATTTACAGTCGCAAGAAAAGAAGTTTGCTTTCATTTCTTCGGGATATGTTGGCATATTTAGAGACTGCACCTTCAAACTTCGCGAAATTGGGCTAAGAAATGCCCAATCCAATTGTTCAATGTTGTCCGAGATGATGAAAATCTCAAGTTGGGGGTATATTCCGCTGAGGGATGGAACGTCGACAATAGTGCCAATCTCCTCGAAAATGTCCTTACCAATCGCCGTAATCTGACAGCGGTCAAGCCTAAGAGAGTTCAGCCTGACAAAACCGTTGAAGTCGGCCCTGTTTATTCCGCTCATGTTCACACGAGTTAGGTCCAGATGAGTTATGTGATTCTTATTATGAATAAGAATACCGTTTAGCGGGAAACGCGGATTAGCATCGCTATAAAAGAGATCCATGATGAAGTGACGCAGATGTGGAAGATTGGGAAACGGAGTGTAATTGTCCTTGACTATAACTGTGGTGAAGCGAAACCAGAGGGCCTCGGTGTCGGCATTCACCAAGGAGACATTAAAGGTATCCGGCAGAACGAATTCTTGCGATTGCGTACACAATGTCGTTGGTACGTAATGGGAACCATTGTTAAAACCTTCATAACTTTCAGGATAAAAAGTACATCCTTCGTGAGGGGCTGAAACAGGATCAGCTCGTTGCATTTGATTCGTCCCGTGAACGGCTGTCGCCCATGCTAACAAAAAAAATATAACTCGACACATGTTAAATAAATGGCAAGAAGCCCAAATATCTACCCCCGATGCATAGAATAACTAGTACCCACGACTCGCTTTCACACTTTCTTTCCCTTTTACACTAAATCCAAGGACAACGGATCGCTCATCAAGGTTGACTAACAACGAGAAAAGACTGATTAAGGTCGAGTCTTCATGAACCTTGCTCGACGTCACAACAACGTTTGTTAATTGTTGGTTCAGCGATTGTAATGTGAAATATGATCGCATCTGTATCTCTATTTTCCTGCCGTCACAAACAATTTGCGAATAGAGTTGCTACAGATAATCAATCTACATTCGAGTTAGTCTACGCACGCAGCCATTGTTCGTTCTACAGGAGCTCACTTTCGTTTGAGCAAGAAGAGATACGCTGTATCATTAAGTAAGATAGGCGAGGCGGTTCACCTGCTATGTTCAGTAGCTACGTATATTTAGGTCCAGTTGCTGATTATTGCAGAAATTTGATATCAAAATCATAGGATTCCGAGGTACTCACAGTGTATTTTTTCGTGAACAATATTTGCTAATTTGTTTAAAAGTTGACCTACTTGTGCCGGTAGTTTCTCATATAATGCTCAACATTAAGAGACTAAAAACAAGCATATCGCTTGGAGGACAAGACACTCTTGAGCAATATTAAAGTAATTGAAATTAAATCAAATTCGTTTAAATCATTGACAAAAGTTTCGGATGGCTCTAGAAAACTAAGAATAAAATGTGACACTTCAGATTGGCGCCCATTTCGGTTAAATTACCACCTGTCAAAAATCCGGACAACGGCATCGAACTGGCACGTTTGCTGTAAATGTTACTGGTCAAACTGGAAGGCCTTTTTGTCCTTACAAACAGAAACAAACAGTTTTAAAATGCCCCCCTCTGTTCCCATATCTGTTTTATATCTGTCTGTTTGTCTGTCTGCCTGTGTGTGTGTGTGTGTGTGTGTGTGTGTGTGTGTGTGTGTGTGTGTGTGTGTGTGTGTGTGTGTGTGTGTGTGTGTGTGTGTGTGAGTGT
>LRSR01010141.1:0-11150 GCA_001579985.1 Hypsibius dujardini | reverse complement strand
GAAGAAACACTCGCGGACAAAACTACGATTAGAAAGTACAACTACGTAACTACTAAATAACAACTAAAATTAAAAGCAACTAATAAGTACAAAGTACAAAGCACTAAGTACTAAGTACTAAGCACTAAGCACTAAGTACAAAGTACTAAGCACTAAGTACCAAGTCTTATACAAGAAGCGCATGGGGAAGCGCTACACACACGCGATGCGAGACAGAGAGAGACAGAGAGAGACAGAGAGACAGAGAGAGACAGAGAGAGAGAGAGAACATAGGAAGGAGGGCTTTCAAGTGGCTGTCACAGAATGGAGGGAGAGAGAGAGCGAGAGGAGAAAAGGAGGAGATGAGAGAGGTCTTTGAAATGCAACTTTTGATTGTCGAATCAACAAACGGCATCGCCGAACGGCGCCCTTTTTTGTACGCGCAATTTCCACGCCACTGCACGACACTTTCGACGGATGTGTGCGCGTACGATAAACTCCGCGGAGTATAACAAAATACGGTGACGTGCTAGTACAGTTGTGCCGTTCTATTAAGAAAAGAGGGGACGGTTGGGATTCGTGGGCGGAGACTTGCAACTCGTTTTCGAATAATGAGATTGTCGAACGAGGCAGGTGAAACCTCGATAACTCCATCAAAATCTTCATTAAGCATAAACAAATTAAAGGCTTAATATTAAAAAAGTACAAGTTACAGAAATAGATTTTAATTAATCAATTAAATAATTAGTTAATTGATTTAAATTAATTAATTAAATAGTTGGTTAATTGATTTTAATTAATTAAATAAATCATTAATTGATTTTAATTAATTAATTAAATAATTAATTAGTTGATTTTAATTAATTAATTGATAAGTTGGAATTCATTGTTTTAACTTAAAATTGTAATTAATTAATTAACTAATTAGCAGCGTTTAAATCGTTTGTTAAAATATTTTCCAATTCTGTTTGAGCGCGATGGATTTTTCTCTTCAATTTCCGTTTGTCCGGTTGTCTGCTTCTTTGCTTATTGGACATTAAAAAAACTATGGGCAAGATATTTAAAAGCCTGAAACAGAAATAGATCTGAATTAATTAAATAAAAGTATTTAATGTAGAATCGAAAAAGAAACAGTTGACGATCACGCGCATTTTGCACTCCTTATCTCAACTTCCAATCAAGATGGAAATGCACCAATCTCGACGTGAGCTGAGTGGCCCTCATGGTGAGCCGCACGGCTTACACACAAGGCCCCAAAAATTAGCCGTATAAGTGACTTTCGCCTCGATGGCGCACCATCAGTTTCTATTGGTGCGCAAGCTCAAAACACGCCTCTTCTCAACTATTTCTCTTTCGATTGTACACACACTACGGCTGCTTGCTTGATGGTTTGGTCTTACGTTCTCGGCCGGTGAGATGGCAAAATAGAGATCAACATCCGCACCGCCCCGCAACGCGGAAATACCGCACCGTTCCGCAACACGGAAATACCGCACCGTTCCGCAACGCGGAAATGCCGCACCGCCCCGCAACGCAGAAATGCCGCACCGCTCCGCAACGCGGAAATACCGCACCGTCCCGCAACGCAGAAATACCGCTCCGCTCCGCGTAAAAAAAGGCAAATGTTTCCGCGTCGCCTTCATAAACTGTTTTCCGCGTCGTTCCGCGTAGACTTCCCAACTTCCGCGCGATTCCGCGCTGCGTAAAATTTGAAACAGCTTTTTCCGCGTAGAAGTCACGCGATGTTGATTTTCATGGCAAAACGTCATGTCAATTCAATTCAATTCAATTCAATTCAATTCAATCAACAATCAATCAACACAATAGTCAGAAATGACGTTTTTCATTTGTAGAAGCCCAGAAGTTCTCCATTAAAGGTGTTCATAATCTGTTGGTTTGGAATTCGTTTCGGGACGCTTCCCTCGTACTCGTGACAAGTGATGGCACAGGAGCCAAGCATGCACGTAGGCATAAGAAGCCGGTCTGTATATCGCCGTGCTGCGATGACGGAGCAAGAGTTCCATAATCGATGACAGCCACTGATCGCAGAGCGAGAGAGAGCGAGAGAGAGCGAGAGAGAGCGAGAGAGAGCGAGAGAGAGCGAGAGAGAGACCGAGAGAGCGAGAGAGAGCGAGAGAGAGAAAGGGGGCGAGAGAGAAAGGGAGAGGGAGAGAGCGTTCGACACGCAAACTGCAATACAATCTCCCGCGCGTTTTAATCTGCACTGAAACGGTCTCGTTGATGCCACAGCTGTGCTGAAGTTACTTTGAGGGTCGTTGTTTGGCTTCTGGTGGGCCGTGTGGGACAACTAGACATTTGATTTGTTTAACCGTTGATTGATTTATTGGCTCACAGAAAAATGCACTGCGCTTTCCTTTCGCGTCGTCTACGTCATAGGCGACAGAACGCTCACAAAAAATGAATTCAATCGTATTGACAACGAAATCGTGAACAAACTGCGCTCGGAAATGAAAGCAACAAAAAGATATGCAGTAATGTGACCTAAATCAGTGAAAACTTGCGTGACACGTTTTACCCCTACGGCCCACCAAAACCCAAACAACGAACCTCAAAGTAAAGAATTTATATAAAATAAGAGTACATTTCATTTAAAAAGAATGCGCGACTTTTGAAGCCATTGAAATTTTGTTTTATGTAAATTTATCAACACTAAATAGTTTTGGTAAAAGCAAGCAAAAGCAACTCCGAGATGTGACGTGTGCCTCGGGGTGGGGTTTTTTCAAGCGTGTTTTGTCAGGCGGCGACGATGAGAGGGATAATAATTAAATCGTGGTCTTGTGTAATACACGCGCTCCCGATCTTGATTTTAGGTCCGGTCCGAAAACACGTTCCGGTCGCTCGCTTGGTTGTTCATTCAGATTCACTTAAACTTTACTGGCTTGAAGATTTTGAAACCGAAATCATCATTTTAATCAAGCAAGGTAGCATAGCTTGTCAGGCAAAAACCAACGAACCAATCACGGACAAGTGAACGGAATTGAACGATCCGCTGAAGCTTTATGTTAATCAGCGGGGGCGGGGCATAATTGAGCCTTGAGATCGGGAGCGTACACACATGGCCACAATTTTGGATGGCAGAGTTGGAGCCATCAGGGTGGTCGGAGTTTGAGCCACTCTTGGCTAGAGCGGTGACTTGGCTTAATTCGGCTCGAACTCGGACTACCCTTTTTGGCTTAAAGTCTGCCACCCAAAATTGTGGCCATGTGTGTACGAGTCGGCACGCACGCGCGTGTGCTGGAGCAGTTAACGAGGTCCGCCGTAAATCTTGGTGAGGGACTCGAAAATAAACCAGCCGCTTAATCTGTGTGGGCTAAAAATATATCGCCGGAGCTGCCCGCCGGAACGGCGCAAAGGATAAATCACATTTGCCGCGGTGCAATTCGAACTGACAGGCGTGTGGAAGGAAAACAGTTTGACGGATTTCGATCAATTATTGCGAGTACTGCGAGGAGGATAAAAAAAACACTCGACAGGGTGATGAGAAGGCGCAATGACCGTGACGATCCGTCGTTTCCGTTCTTGAACTTGAGTGAGCTTAAATTTATAATGCAATGTCAGTGGTGAGAGACAAGATGGCGAAGTTCGGAAAAGTATTTTCCACCAGAATTTTAAACTTTCAAAAGACACTAACAAATTCCGTTTTCCTGTAAAAAAAAACTTCATTTTTCGGACACTTTTCTTTGCCGAATTCAATTTGGATTCGATTGACATGAGCGGAATCTGTTCCGCATGTCAGGGGGCGGAGCTATGGCCAAGTGTCAAAGCCTTACCGGAAAATTCCGTGGGACATTCCACAAATGCCCCATAGCTCCGCCCCTTTCGTTCCAACACAATTCCGCTGATGTCAATCGATTTCGAAATAAATTTCGAGTGAAATCGTGTCAAAATTCCTGAAATCGAACTTTTTTCAATGAAAAAATCAGATTGGAAACAGGGTTTCGGGACTTTGAAATTCTGCCAAAGTTTTAAGAACTTCAACTCCATTCACTATTTTCTATCAAATTCAGGTCAATGTGTAAAAAAACAATTTAATTTTGGAAGACTATTTTTTGCCGAATTCAATTTGGATTCGATTGACATCAGCGAAATCTGTTCCGCATGTCAGGGGGCGGAGCTATGGCAAAGTTTCAAAGCCTTACCGGAAAATTCCGTGGGACATTCCACAAATGCCCCATAGCTCCGCCCCTTTCGTTCCAACACAATCCCGCTGATGCCAATCGATTTCAAAATAAATTTCGAGTGAAATCGTGTCACAATTCCTGAAATCGAACTTTTTCAAAGGAAAAAGCAAACCTTTTCTAGTCAAAAATCAGATTTGACTTCGGGACTTCGAAATTCTGCCAGAGTTTTAAGAATTTCAAGTTCATTCAAATATTTTCTATCAAATAAAAATTAACTTTCAAACTTTTGCCTTTTCTGTTGTTTTTTTTTCTTTAATGAAAGTCACAATGACGTCACATTGCGTAGCGACGTTACCGGGAGACGCGTCGCACGACTGCAATCTGGACTTGACTTCATGAAATGCGCGTTTGACGAATCGCAAAAAAAAGGAATTGTGATATTTCGAGACACTTTAATTCGCAGTTTCTCCAATTGCTAATTCAGCAATAATTCCATAATTCAAACCACGCAGTACTCACCGGAACCGGTTTTATGAACGTGCCCTTGGCGCCAACCAATTTCCACGCTCCCGTCCCATTTTCATCCCTCAGTTATCCCATTTCACGACTCATCCCGAAAGTTGCTGACCTTCACTTACAAAGGTCACACACCCAAAGGTCACACTCCCAAAGGTCACATTCCTGAACGGCCTGCCAAAACTCTGCGACGCTTCACAAATTCTTTATCGACCACGCCTGTGGCCGAGCTCACTGGAAGAACCGCCCCCATCCATCGTGCAAAATTAAAAAAAATTGCTTCTCAGTTTGTAAATTGGTTAGTAATGATTGTTTTATTATTTTTTCTCGGAAATATGCACATTTTTGCTACTCAGTTTGTAAATTGGTTGGTAATGATTGTTTTATTTTTTTTTCTCGGAAATATGCACATTTTAGAAGCACATTTTGGCTGCCCTCGAGCTCTGGCCTTGGCGAGGAGAAATATCGAACAATTCTCTTTTGCACTAACCGCTTAACCATTAACTTTAGTGATTGATTGCTTGATCTAGTTCTATTTTTTTTATACAATTTCAAAGCGGGAACCTAAAATTTCAAAGCGGGAACCTAAAATTTTTCCGCTTTATGTTTTTTTAATAGAGTGTAACTACAATTTTTTTCAATATTTATTTCATCGACGTGGCTCTGACAATTTCTTTTATTCAGAATTTCAAAATTGGGGAAAGACTTGACGTTTCCTTTTTCCACGGTAAAAACTTCATTATTGAGAATAGTTAAATTTAAAAGATTTCAACATTTTCCCTTTTAAAATTCAATTTGAAATCGATTGGCAATAGCGGAATATTTTTTCAGAAGTCAGGGGGCGGAGCTATGGGTCATTCTCGAGGCCGACCGGACACTGCGGAATGAGATTTCAGAAATCACGCATAGCTCCGCCCCCTGACTTCCAAAGAAGACTCTGCTAATGCCAATCGATATAAAATTGAATTTCGAAAGGGAAAATGTCAAAATCTTTTATTCTTTTTAAAAATTCCTGTATCTGCCGACGTTTTAATCGTGTGCGGTCCTTCACAGGGATCCTCGACAACAAATTCCATTCCGTCGTGCAAGACCAAACCTGGCGGAAAGAAGAAGCCCTATTTCTACAGGAATTACGCTCACGAACTCGCAAAACCCACGGAGAACCCTGTTCCATGACGGACTTGCCCCAGTCCCGCCAGGAGGCGCCACCGGTGGTCGATTGTCACGCGAGTTACACCGCCGAAAGCGAACACGATTTCCGCGACGATTCCATCGAGTTTGCGCAGGAATCACGCGAAGACGGGCCTTCGATCAACGCACCGGTATTGTGCCTGCCCAGTCCGGAGGAGCGTAAGACACAGTTCCACCATCAACGGAAGGCACTGGCGGAGCATTATATGAAGGAGGCGATGACGTCACCTGTGTGCACGAAGCCGATGACGTCACGTCCGTGCACAGAGGCGATGACGTCACCTTTGTGCACGGAGGCGATGACGTCACGTTCGTGCACGGAGCTGATGACGTCACGTTGCTGTAGGGAGGCGATGACGTCACATTGCTGTAGGGAGGCGATGACGTCACGTTTGTGCACGGTTAATCACGTGTCTGAGTGGAGTGAAGGCAAGGCACCGACGCTGTTTAATGTTCAGCTAGCGAAGCGGGACTCATTGGTGGTGCAGTTCAGGTTAGCGTTGTTCCAGTAAAAGGTCACCGAATTTAAATAAACTTCACGGTTAATTAGAATTGTCTCGCGAAGAAGTTTTGCCTGCGACCAGACTGAACTATCCGTAAAAAGGGGTTTGTCTGTTTCGCATAAATGCAAGTTATGTTTTAAAGGTCATTGATTTTAAGGTCATTTTTGGGGTCCCGTGATCGGGCGAGGATGACCGAGACGGCGGAGAGTGAGGACCGGATCAGGACGATGGATGACGTGGAGCGTGGGCCGGATCTTCGGCTGTTGATCCCGAAAGTGTCGGGCGATTTGAGGACGGCCGAACTGGACTTGGAGAATCATGAGATAGCTCCGATGAGGACGGTCCAACAGATGGTGGAGGAAGCCCTGTCGCGGGTACCGAAGGACGATAATGGCGGAGGACCGCGTTTGGAGCTTTCGCCGTCGGAACTGTTGGAGATTCAGGAGCATCACGGAAAGATGACGATGGTGGCGCTTAAAGTCCCCGCTAATGACCGCGGTGAGTCTTTCTTACTCTTCCTCTGGGTGTTGGAGTTTGCGCCGGGCGACCCAACAAGAGAGTAAAGGGTCCGTAGCAAGTGATGTTTACTAGCAGTGAAGACGAAAAAGTAAAAGTAAAAACTTGCACATTGCCACTCGAGCAGGACTTTTTATAGTCCGTTGAGAAAACATCTATTACGTAAGCTGGTTAGCTCACTGAGGAATACCCATAATAGTTTCAAACATTATGTAATATTTACATAAATAGCTATACATTATGAATCATCAATTATTATACTAGCAATCGATGCGATCGATGGAAAGACCGAGAAGCTCAGTCAATAATTTTACGAAAACAGAATTGATGCCCTAAGTTCAGATATTTCTTACTAGTACCGAGAACGAACAGATTTTATCGTTTATTGAGAGCTAGTTCCGAAAGCTTTCAGACATTCATCTTCAGCAACGCCGAGCTTGATATACGCTGTAGTCCGAAAGGTAGGACGCCCTAGACTACATTGGCCAATCATATGCGAGCACTGAATGTGATTACCTCGTCCATGACTGTGACAGACAGACAGACAGACAGACAGACAGACAGACAGACAGACGTTCTCGATTTCCAACCACAGCACTGCAACTTAGAGCACCTCGTCACTTCGCTCCTAGATCTGATAGTATAATAGTAAATGGTACGTGTAGATTATATCATGCTCGGACTTGATGGGCGCACTCATCACGGGGTTCTTGTGAACTTTTGCAAATTACGGTACGCGAGTAATTGCCACAAGAATGAACGGAATTAAGTACGCTCCCGATTTCAAGGGTCGATTATGCCCCACACCCATTGGATTTTTTTTACTTTTTCATTTAATATTGCTGGCTATTTACAGTTTCTCAGACAAAAACGGCTAAACCTAGCGAATTTTCGCCACCTAGTCCCAAGCCGCTGGGACCAACTATTCGGGACGAAATGTCAAAGAGACCAACTGTCCCGGACGAAACGTCTATGGGAGCAACTGTCCCGGACGAAACGTCTATGGGACTAACTGTCCCGGACGAAACATCTATGGGACCAACTGTCCGGGACGAAATGTTCACGGGACCAACTGTCCGGGACGAAATGTCCACGGGACCAATTGTCTTGGACGATACGTCCACGGCTCCAGCTTCGCAGACCAGCCGCGAACCTCGTTCATCCGTACCGGCTCGTCGAGAAAGCAGTTCATATCGCTCGTCACGTCGCAACTCCAAAGCCGCCCTTGAGTCCCTGCTGAACCTCAAGGTTAGTGGTGCAAGAAAATTTTAATTTGTCACGTACAGTAATAAGTTTTTTTTACTCAGCTACAAACTATCTAATGATTTTTTACCTTAGTTTTCAGTCGAACAAACAAAAGTGCGAAATATTTCCGTTTAGTTTTATTTAGTTCAAAATTCAGGTTTCTACTTAAATTTGTACTGGAGTAATCAAAATGCGCCTGATTTTGAGAAACTGTTAGAATAAAACTTAATAAAATCACTAAAAATATAGTTTAATGTTAATTTAGCTTTTATTTACTTTTATTTTTTTAATTACTGAAGGTCAACACGCCGGCTGAAAAATTCCAACAACGCATGTCGCTGGTCCTCGGTAAAGACATTCGGTTCGCACGGGACTCGGACCTCTCGGAAGACGAAATGTTGGCCTTGCAGTTCGCTCGGCGTGTTCGCTTTCTCATGCCCAGTCATGTGCATACTTATCAGCAGGTGCAATTGGAGGGCGAAGAGCTGGCCAATTCGGATGCGCAAACTGATGTGGAATTAATAGCCGCGGTGGATCGGAACATCGACCACATCAAAGTACGTGCCCTGGCACCGTCGCGTACCGTGTACGCAAGGACAACCACAGGCTTTTACAACAAGCCTGTACGAAAAACTATCAAAAGTCAAACTAATCAAATAATTTTGACTAAATCCAATTCAGCCTTGCGTTTTCTTCATTACGGAAAGAAACACAAAATACTTTGTCGCTATTCGAAATTTTTCCCCGTTCTAATGTACAATTAACAATCTATTTTCTGGATTTGGACGAGTTGGATTTGTCCCTTGGGGAGGAGATCAACAGGAGAATCCCAGACGCCTTAATATTTTTTGCGGTTTTAAGTGAAAATAAAATTTGCGTGATCAATCATGTGAAATTCGGTTGGAATTTCGGGGAAAAGGACCGGGAAGAGTATTTTAATTTTGCATTTCACTGAGATCCATCGCTGCATTGCTTGATTTCTTGCAAAACAATGAGAATGCAAGCGTGAGACCTGGTATGCGAAAACAGCGGTGTACTTGTGTGTCTCATGCCACGTCTCATCCATTCAAAGTGATCCTTCCGCAGGTTCATCTACGGAAATCTTGTTACGACTTTTACTTCCTCTAAATGAATCAGTTTGGACGTCTTTGCAACCATTTGAGGCCGTCTTGCGAAAGCTTCGAAGGCCACTCCAATGGTCTCACTAACACATTCAATCGATAGTAGCGACAGGCGGTGTGTATAAAGGGCAGGGAAGTAATCAACGCTGGCCATCTAAACTAGATCAGGGCCTTAAACTTGCTATAATACTGACGAGGACAAATAAGTGGGTTATTACCTGATTCTGATTTCAAGTTTCTTTTAAACGCTAGTGGACCGCTCCTGTTGTCCATTTAAATCGCTAAGGCGCCCCCGTTTGTGGACAGTGACCGAAAAAAACCGAATTTTCCCGCTGAAGACACAGTTGTTGGACCACGCCCAACAAGTCCTCATATCCAATCATTGTAGGTCTTTAACTCACGAGTATCATACTTAGTTTGTAACTCTGTCCACTCTGTTAACCCTATTCTGATGTATGTGCTATTTGCCTTCATTTCTATAGTTAAAACTTTACTATATAATGATGTGTTTTTTATTTCTACGGGCAGTTCTACTTCCTCTTTCCTTCCTTTCAGTTTATTTCTCTAACAGTCTTTACTATCAGTCTAATAAACTTGTTAACTATCCAACTTACGGTGGGTAGACCTAACACAGTAGACTTGGTTAGCTTGCCTTGCAATGAAATTAAGGCAATATCCCGAATATGTTTTCTCGTGAATCTCGATTTCAGGACGTTTCCGCGCGATTGGAATTAGCGATTCGCGAGTATGACCCGGAGAGTTACCGCAGCCCGAATCTGGATAAGATGATGGAGCGACAAAAGTCCGTCTCACCCGAATGGTTGACGAGGAAATTCCAGTCATTCCAGCAGCGCAAACTAATTGGGACGACGTTGATCTTCCCGTCGGTCGAGGGGAAGCGCTCCAAACGACCGGGCAAGAACCGACTCATGGGGATCCGGTCCGATGAGAGTTTAGTTCCCTTAAATTCGGTTTTAGCCGATACGACTGATGTCTCCAAGAAGATGTTGATGGGCGGCGAACGGAAACGCGATTCTGTGAAGATGGACATGATTAGGAGGATTCGCGAGAAGGGCAAGCAGCGCAATATTAACGGTCTCGGAAAAATCGTCGACCATACTAGACGACATCACGGCCTGGTGATATCTACGCACGTGACGAAAAACCTCAGGCCGACTGAATTAAAAGCACATTTTCATCGGCGTGCAGCAAAATAAAGTGGTCGGAGTTTGAACCATTTTGGCCAGTGCGTGCAGCTGTTCTCGACCACAGCTGTCTTTGCTCAGTCGATTGATTGATCGATTATTTGATCTGGTGTTAAATCAATGAATCAAGCGATGTGAGCAACAGCTGCACGCATTGGCTGAAATTGGCTCAAACTCCGATCACCTCATTTTTCTGGACGCCGAGAAAAATTCAACTTGATAATTATTATTTTTCATACAACTTTCCCTTGAGCTCGGGAGAATAAGGCAATAGAAAATTTACGCATCACCATCGTCGAGTTCGCTGAGCAGAAAGTGCGCAGCGTCATCCGGGTTGGCATGAGGTTTGCGCCGACAAATCTCGCATAATGCGCGAAGACAGTCCGGTATACAGTGAAAGAACCAGAAGCCAAACAGTCCAACGGTAAAAACAGTGGATATTACAAAGAGAACTTTTTGTGAAAGACTCCAATCGGGAAAGAGAAAACCCATGGTGTTTCCGGGTCGTCCGTCGAACACGGTAGGATGAACCTCTTTTGGGTCTTTAGGTTCCGGATTGTTAATAAGGTTTGGCGGTTGCTCGACGTGAGAACTGTCTTCATCAGTCAGTGCCTCGCGCTTGGGCAACACAAATTCGTCCACCATCCGCTCCTTATCCTATAAGAACAACATCAGTGTCACTGTCTGTCTGTCTGTCTGTCTGTCTGTCTGTCTGTCTGTCTGTCTGTGTGT
>LRSR01010140.1:0-31104 GCA_001579985.1 Hypsibius dujardini | reverse complement strand
TGCCACACTGGCCACACTAGTCACACCTTGCCACACTGGCCACACTAGCCACACTAGTCACACCTTGCCACACTGGCCACACTAGTCACACCGTGCCACACTAGCCACACCTTGCTACACTGGCCACATCTTGCCACACTAGCCGCTCGGGTCACAACGTGCCACACAAACCCTACCGCCCACATGAACTGAACTGAATAATACCTATGTAATGTTTCGGAACCATTATGGACTACGCCCCATTTTGTCAATGATACAAGGACTTATAAAAGTTTACTACAGAATCGGTCTAATAGTAATGACCAAGATTTTTTAATGTAACTCCGTCACAACCAATCGTCCAATGTTTTTATATCGGATGATAACCACATTTAAATTTGAATGCAGGAAATTTCATTGACACTGATTTGCATTGCAAAATTATTGCTATCGGTCTGTAGCTTGACATAGCTTGGCAATGTTTAAAACCTGCTCTTGTTACTGCCAAAACATGACTAATCAGCGGAAGCATCTGAATTTCTGTTATTTTTAACTGATTTACGACACAATCGAGTCTACTAAGGGGCGCAGTGATTTATTTAAACCGGAACACGTTTTTGTTTTTGTAGTGTTGAAAATGGCACACAAAATTTTCTGCCGCTATATGAGCTATACCGTTACCGAAGTTGTAAAGCTTATCGCGTATAAGGGGTCGTTAGACTACACGTAAAATTTTACGAAAGAATGCGTTGGAGTCCCCAAAAATTCGATGTATAGTAACTTCTTTGCATAAAGGGATCGGTAATATTCCAACCATAAATTAAGTTGATTATACGGGTATTCCATACTGACACGGCAGCAAACCAAACTTATGAAATCTAGTTTGTTAAACTAATAGAATAGCGGACGGAGACCTCTAGTCAATTTACGAAGACAAAAAAAAACTAAAGGGTTGCAAACTGATCTCCCCACAACAGCAACTTGCGAGCTTATACAAGCGCTGCGGGAGTTAACATGCACATGTATGTTTACAACGTATAAAATTACCAATAGCCACATCAACTTAAGCACTCACGAAGATTTACAAAAAGCGTTCGTAAATATGTCAGACCTGTCCGCACCTGACAGAGAACAGTAATTCTCACAAATAAAATAGGACACATTTCAGTACAGTATAATACAAAAGTACGTGGATACTAATAACAGTGCGAGGTTACTAAACGCGGAGTGGTGATAACGGACGAAAAGGCCTTGTTTTGCGCTCCGGGCGTCGACGGATTAGCAGAAACGACAATAGGGATTATGCCAACAGCATCTATTCAATAAAATTTGTGTATTACGCATGTTTTCGATAAGTTAAAGTGACGGAGCATTCCTTTTTGGCAAATTTTAATCTCCCCTCTCATACATACGTAGTTGTATGGTAAACCGAAAACCCAGCACTTCTGCTGCTTGCAAATTTCATACTGGCAAACCATACCGCCTTGTCTCCTAACCCTTGTTTTGATGTGACAACAATATATCATTACTCACCCATTATCCACCACCCCACCACTCCACCACCCATTATCCACAGAATGGGGTATGACATCGAATTGTCAAGCGTGACCATCTTCAGCAGTATTGTTTCCCACTCATTTACTTGTTTGTAAAATAGAACAACAGGTTTGGGGTCCACTGTAAAAGCGTTTTTAGTATAAATTGTATCTGTAATTAAATCCCAAAAAGTTTTATTGGGCATGGTTGTTCTTATGACATTGCACGCGTGATTACTAATGTTTTTATTTGTAACATTCAAGTACTTCCTCTTGCATTGCAGTAAGGTTTGGATAAATGATTCTTATTACAACTAGAAAGCGTTTCGTTTCCACTATTCTTACGGTTCATGGTTTGCTGCAATCACTTGCCAGCATCGAATTACCGGTAACTGAAGTAGCTATATATAAAACAGCGAAACTCATCAAAGACATCAACTGGCAATTGATAATAGTAAGCCAGATGATGTCCCATCCCGTTCTCCACACCCAACGCCACGGTTGCAACTTCTTATGCCAGTCGTATTTTTTTGAATGCACAGTCTATGGGGACGTTCATTTGTTATTTTTATTCCACATTCCTGATGATATATAAGGCCGCTGTTTTATATAAAATTCTAGCTTGATTTGGCACAGCAGGGAAACATCCGCATAATTATAGTTCATAGTTTTCAGCGTCCACCTCATGGATCTTGCACAGAAAGGTTGGGACTCGGTTACTCGTAGGATTCATGACAAACATTCCAACGGAATTGTACTCAGTCAAATATTTTGTTTCAAATCTATTCCCGTTTTCAATTCTGGCCTGGCATTAGCCTCTCAGACTCACCCGATGCAAAACCAATTGCTGATTATTAGACGGAGTGCATGCGTCAGCCGCAAAAATTGCCGAGCGGTATCCGGTCGAAATGGCCAGTATTCTATTGGACTAAATGAATTTGTCAAACTTAATGAAGGCAGCCTTGATAAGATTGTGTGGGGATGCATTACCCCAATGAAATCGTTAAAAGCTGCCTTGTATTTGTTTGTTTTATCTCCTTCACGATGGCTGCTCACTCGGATTTCCGAACTTTGATTTAAGTATGCGGTATATCATCCGAAGCAACTTGCCTATTTGGTGTTATTTCACTTTTCACTGAACACAAACACTTGCAAGAAAAAAAAGCCTTCTCAATATTTTCTGTTTTTTTTATTTCTTGAATCTGTTTTGTACTCACCACTCCAAACTAAAAAAGCGTTTATGCCATTCTCCTTAAAAATCTTGCGCTCAACGTCATTAATCATTATTTTCAATGAGTCCGATGCAGTCGGGCAAAACATGTTAAAATTTAGGCGGTCACTCATCAAATTGTCCTTCTCTTCAGCATCCAGTTCAGCAACAAACATTGCGTATCCACTAGTAAGCACAAATCGAGCTTTTAAGGCAGCAAACCTGCCTTAATAAAACAGTTGATAAACAAATCTTTTTCGTATAAGGAGCAGTTGAATTAGTGTCAAAATCTTTGTTAACAAACTGTTCGTATATTTCTGACTGATTAGGAGGCTCGTGTTAAATCCAGTTTTGTACTCCTCCGAATGGTACACCTTCCTCTAAAATAGATAAAGCATTTACTTTTTGCCTTTTTCATGATACAATCTAACTTATTCGACCTGTACTATGTACGGCTTTTGCCTATCATAACATCTTTTAAACATGTAATTGACTTTACTAGTCTGTCTATCCACTTTCATCGGTCCTTTCCATTTGGCGTCATTTCACCCTAATGACATGTTGCGTGATTCAAAATTATTTTTATATGAAACGAAATGATCCACATATTGTAATCATGCACACAATATGCAAAACCCTCCGAACCGAAAAAAATGTTCAATTGAAAATAACAGTCCCAGCTTTGGTCCCAAGATTGTGAGCCATGTGCACCACAAGCACCGCTAGAAATACATTGCACAGATTGTGCAAATTTTTTTTTGTTAACATTATTTTTTTTTAAATTCAATATATTTCGTAATATCTTTTTTATAGTTTTTATATTTTCATTTTTTAAATGTATATTTATCTTATTTATGTTTATGAAGTTTAAATCGATTATATATTTTTTCAATTATATAAAATCGATATTTATTATATTCGTTCAAATTATTTGTTTCTTATAAATTTTTTATATTTTTTAATGTTTATATCAAATTTATATTTGTCAGATTTTAATTTATTGTTCTTACAATTCATTATATTTATAATCATTGTATTTATATTTAAGTTTATTATTCAGTTCATTTTATATTTTAGTTTATTATAAGTTCATCATGTTTAACGTACCTTTATGTAATATATATCACACTTAAAATAACTATAATTAGTATACTCATTTTACTTTCAATAAAATACATATCTATTTTAATATATTCGATACCTATTTAAATTTATTTTATGTGTATCTGTAATTGTTATTTATACTTATGAATATTATAATATATTCATTGCATTGCATTGAATTGCATTGCATTGAATTCTTTTCCAGCGGCAATAATTGGTTTCAGATTGGTGCGTGCGGTTGTGGCTTAGTAGTTTCATCAGAATTTTGTTGTAAAGATACTCTATAATTGTAATAATGATTTATAATAGTATAACTCTGTATACTATTTCATTTGCTTCAAAACAGGTACACTTTGACAGATGCTTTCGAATATAATTGAGTTGTTTAAACAGTTAGTTGAGACATTTCAGGAAGTGCACAAATCCATCCTAAATCTGAACGTTTTTTTTTTCAAAAGCATTCTGTTCCAAAAGCAATAACGTTTTTGTTTTTCATTAAAAAATGACAAACGTTTTTCGATCTGGTGTCAGAACCTGTCAAAACCGGTTATGAACTGGTTTTAAGGTTTTGAGTGCAATTTCGAAACAATTTTGGGACAATCTGTGGATTGGATGAACAATAGGAGCTTCAAGATTGGAACGTTGAATTGTGTTTAAATTTCACAAGTAAATATTTTCATAGGGTATTGTTTATTAGGGTTGCATACCACTACGACCACCGTCATTGGTTTTCATTCGAGCACAAGGTTACCCACTTTGAATTCAAAATTTGAGCGTTTTTCATCATAGCGAAAGACCTCCTTATTGTGTATAATTAATTTTTTCAGTAGCTACTTACTTCGTCTGCTTTAGCCATGTCTGAATTTTCTGGACATATTTTGTCTGATTTTCAATAGATTCTGAAACATCATATAGAAGAGCAACATCTAGAGGTTGGACCGGAGATCGGCCATAAACCATTTCAAAAGGACTAAAGCCGGTTGTTTTCGATTTAGCAATACACATTGCCCATATTACGATAAAAACAGGTCTCATTTTTTACCTTAATCGGATATGTAATGAGTCAGACCTATCACACTGCTTTTCAAACTGCGTCTAGCCATTTACTCCTGTTAGTGAGGCATTGCTCCATCATTTTTTTCTTCAAGATATTTCGATTTAAATACTAACAAATTGTGCTGAGGCAAATACAGTTGCAGCTGAAACGGGTTTTGCTATACAAAATATATTGAATTTATACAATGAATAATGTATAATTCCCACATATCGGAGTGTAAAATAAAATCGTCAGTGTATGGGAGAACAAACTTCCGTTTGAAATCTTTAAAAATTTGCTTGAAAACTTTTACAAATGTAGCTGGAGCAATGCATAAGCCAAAAGGCATACGCATAAGCAATATATACCACCAGGACTGCCCGGAATAATAAAAACGGTTTTGTCTTTGAATTTTTGTGCAATTTCAAATGATAAAATATCCGCAGTACAAATCGAAAGTTGTGAAAAACTTACTATCATGCACTGAGTCGAGCAATACCTGAACATTTTCTGTTGGACACATATATTTCCGAATACATGCCTTCCGGGAACAAAAATCGAACACTGCTTTTTTTTCCATCTTTTTTAAATACCACAACACAGTTGCTCGTAATTCGGGTTTTAAAGGTAAAATTACTCTCGTTTCTGACATTTCCTGCACTTTTTTGAATTTTTCAAGTTGCTGCGCTGAATTGATAGTTAACGTAGACTGCTCAAACGGTCTGGAATTTTCTGTTTCAATCTAGCGTTTTTCGATAGTACAGTGACTAAAACAGCTTGTTCTGATAAGGAGCGCTCCTCTGTTCTGTATGCAAACACGCATTATTTCGCCTTCTGTTTCTCGGTGAGCTGGCCACTTATAGGTATCTCTCCCTTAACAATATTACATCCCTTCTCGCCTGAAACCCAAAATATTTTTAAATTTTGCACACTAGGTAGCCAAATCCTTTTTATCCTCCAATCTGCCCAATCTTTGTCCCCTGTTCAACTTTGCCGAATGAAAAAACATTCTTTTTCCATTATCAGTTCTTATTGGGCAGGTGTTTCATCGCAAATGAACATGCCCTTCTCCACTTCGATCTTCACCTTCCCACTCTCATTCGCAGTCAAGGTTATTTGTTAATTCACAGCGCAATGTATTGCTTCCCACATGGTATCCTCCTTGAGATTGAAAATTAATCTTTTTTTAAGTCCGACAACAATGGGACATTTTCTAATAAATCCACTCCTAACAAAAATTCAAAACCAAAATTCTTTACTACGGCACAGATCCCACGCAGCTTCAATCCCGCCAATTCGACGTCTACTTTAATGACCTCTTCGATAGCTACTGTATCTCCCGAAAGAACACCAACACTGGGCCCTTTATTTTTTTCGGTTATCATACTAAGATTTTTTGAGCAAAACTGACAAGAAGAGGACACCACTCTGATCTGAGTATTTATTTATATGTATGCTGTTACCAATTCATTGTTGCATGTTCTTTTCGATTCCGTCAAAAAAATCAGTAGAAAACCGAAACTACTCTTTTAAATTAAATACAAACTGACCAGTCGTAGTATATAAACAAACATATTTTTTCAACAAAACAAGATAATTTATTAATTAATTAATTCACGAAAATAGTTACAGGGAAAAAAGTGATCGAAACATAAAGTAAATTTGCACCAATTTCATGTCAGAAAATTAAATTTTGGACAAATAGAAAATGAAAATTCTAATTGGCAGCCTCGCTGTCAAAACATAATTGAAACGGAATTTAGAACTCAAAATTCTCATCGTTTTCAAAATATCTACGATGGGACCAACCAACTTTCCACAAATCTCGGAACCGGGAATTGCTTAATTAATTATAAACTAGCGACTGCAGCTTCAAGATGGAGTTTTGCAGATGCATTTCGCAATTGACGTCGTTTCAAAAATCCAGTCCCAAATTTTGGGAAAAATAATTTTCCACATGCAAAAACCGTAAACATCGAGCGGCTGGCAAAGAGATAGCTTTAGCTTAAATAGTGACGACTTGAATTTCGCGATCTTCTGGTGTCGCGTCGTCAAGCAAAACTTGATTCTTATAAGTTGACCAGGAATTAATCGCGAGCACGGTTTGGTTACCCACATGCGGAAAAGAGACCTCTTCCAACCACGTTTTCAGGTGTTCCGTCATCATTTTTCTGGATCGACAATCCTCACGTAAATATTGGCCACGGCAAAGAGATCTTGTTTCACTTGGGGACCAAAGTTGCCAGAAATCTTTTGCATCACGATGAACAGGGGTGACAGTAGTTTGCCGGCTGCGTCAATTGTGAGCATGATGGTGGAAGAATGGGTATGGGACGCACACTTTCACTTTTTTCAAGCCTTACACAACATAAAAGCACTAAGACATATATAAACATAAGGTTCTTATTGTTTATATATAAATCTGCACTACATACCAATGACAATGCCGATAATAAAAATATTAATAAATGTAAATTATTACAATAACAATAATGCTTTAACAATACTACAGATGAAACACCGTCATTAGTAAAGGTAAAATAAATTATATGAGAAAACTGCAATCAAGCAATCGCATATTCTGAAACAACAACCAACCATTTAATGGAATTGCCTACTTCGACGCCGGTACGTTTTACTGGAATAGAATTCATACTGAACGCCGCTATATTCTGCTTTCAGCACACAAACAAGTCATAATATTGCTGTCAGCTCCTTGACGTTCTTTACAAAATCGATTGCGGCGATGTTGCAATCGGGTTGTTTTCTACCATATTTTTCGTCACGTAGTCGGTAATTTTTCAGTCGAAGAGCCTGTTCAGACGTTCAAACTCTTCAATCCAACTTCCGTCTGGTTGTTTAGTACCTTAAAGTACTATTGCCCATTAATCCGTTTTAAACCGGTCCACCCATATCATATATTTGGGTATTATACCAGGATACGGTAATGATACATTTGTCCCAGCAAATGGATTAGACCTGTACTCCAAATTCATGCCTGCTTGCTGATTGCACTGACTCTCGTCCCACATCTCGCAACTGATCTCAATCGATTCTAGATTGCATTTTAGTTGGCATAGCATCAAATTGTGTTTGATGAAAATTATTATGAAAATAAGCATTTTTACAGTAAAAATCAAAAGATGTGGAATCTTCAAAAGCTTTCCCGCCTTTAAAACTACGCAGAAATAGTTTTTTGGACCACACTGAGTATATATATCATTAAAATCATCATAAATGCAGTAATACTGACAAGATATATTGCGAATACATTTTGAGTGTGGACGTTGAGAATCATCCTTTTTTGCCGGATCGAAAATTTATAAAGTCAGTTTTAAGTGAATGACAGGCATTTTGACACATTTACACCTTAGTATATAGCCAAAACAAATTGTCCTTTCCAGATTATGGAATGATTCCTGCCAAGGATTTTTGAGCCCTCATCTGGCCTTTCAATTTCTCAACTTATGAAAAAGACAACAGTCGAAAAAATCAGCTCAGAGCAGTTAATAAGCTTAGAATTGCGTCAGTGCGTCAATCGTCCAGCTTATCTGTGACCGCAATGTCCCCGCTAGCAACATGCATTTCTTTCCATGTCCTGCTGATCCGCCCTCGCAGTGACTTTTTAAGGGCCGGAAATTTGTCATCTCTTTATCATTTATTTTACATTTTCGTTTCAAGGTAACGCATTATCTGTATATAATCAGTTACAAAGCAAGCGTGAAGAACCAATTAAATCGGGAAAAGAGAAGTACGGAGTTACGACAAAAGTTGTAGAGGTATAGAATTTACAGGTCGATCAGCAGCAACATTAGCGTGACAACCGATCATACTGAGCATCAGATTTCGGGAACTGTGTCGATAATCCTCATTCATTGCGTAGAACACTAACTGAAAAAGGGAATGAATAGAAGGTTGCAAGTTCGCTGGAAGTCTGATATACAAGTCTGAATACCTTAGCTATGTTTGTCTGCATGACCCTTGCTCCCTCTTCTTCTACAGCGTATGTATTTTTTTCTACAGCACGGCCTATACCGTTCGTTAGAAATCTTTTCCTGTCGAAGTAGCTTGCAATTTGTGTTCACGTTATTTGCATGCTGGTTCGGTTACGTTGTTTTGAATGTCTACCCTGCCTGACCCAACTCTGTTTTTCACTATTAATTACACTCAAATCTGGCATTGCGTGCCGGATTATTTTCTTTTCTTTAATTGCTTGAATGCCGGGCAGTTGTCTGGCTTAACTTGCAACCTGCGATTTTCTGAAACCTTACATTGTCTGCCTGCTTAACCGTTTTGCCGCAGTCTCCCTAAACTCTGAATGCGTGCTTTATTAGCTGCTGCTCTGCTGGATATCTATGTCTGGATGTTGGTGTGTTTGAATGCCTGTATTTCTTCCTGGTGGTCTGCTGGATGTTTATGTCTGGTTGTGTCTCATGTTTCTGCGTCTGGATGTCTGTGTCTAACAAATCAATTGGTCTGCCTGATGTCTGTTTGTGTCTGGATGTCTCATGTCTGTGCGTCTGAATGTTTGTGTCTAACAAGTTCGTTGATCTACTGACTGTCTGCATCTGGATATTTCTTGTCTTTGTGCCTGGATGTCTGTTTCTATACCTTTTGATCGGTTTGATTGCTTGTGTCTTGCTATTTTAAAACGGGGTGTCTGGGTGTCTTGTTTGCGCTTGTTGCTAGGATAAATAAGCCTGGTCTGGAATCCTGCCTTCACTACCTGGAAGCATGCCCGTCCCAACATGGAATAAGTCTCAGAGAATTCTCTCAATAATTGGAACTGATTGCGTGACGAAGTACGATCATCAGGATAGTACGTCTATAGACGTACTCTCCTCTGGATCACACACATACCGGTATAAAAACATATACCGCCGCCAAAACACTTCGTAGAACCAGGACCATAACGGGAAGCCGGCCGAGAGCCAGCGGGAAGATCATTATCACCAACGAGATTGGGACAATGCAGAGCAGATTTCCGATAAACCCCGCCAGCAGGACCCGACCCAGCACCAGCCCACGCCGAATTTGCCTCAGGCCTGCGTTGGTGGGGCCGTTCCTTGACGTATGGATATCGCCAATCTGCAGCCGCAATTCAGCGACCTTCCGGAGGATGAGCAAAATGGCGCAGCCCACGACACAAAATGGACCGTAAACAACGCTCTGACCGAGGATTTGACCGCGCACTCCGTCGTACACCACCGAACACTGGTTGGTGCGCGGTATGACCTGAAAATAGAGCAGTCGCAAACTAAATATGCTGTGAATTTTTTTTTTCCGGCACCAGTACATTTAAATAAAAATATAGTATGATAAGAAATGTGAAAAAATCCTTTTCGTATTATACAAGGCAGACGTCTTCGAAATCAGAATGAGAATTAAAATTTTTTTTTTCAAAATAAATAGTAACTTAAGAAACATTTTTAACTTGTAACTTAAAACTTAAATGTTTAGAAAAAACATGTATTGTCCCCTGAAATTAGTATCAACCTAAGTAAGTCCGTAAAGCTCCGTGTATTATCTAAGTTAAGGTAACAATAAATTTTCATGAATAATATCTAAAAAAAATCCGAAAGGTATAATAAGTTTCAAAATCTAATTAAAGAACAAATAATACCTCTATACTTTACGACTATTAGTTATGTGAAATTCTACGAAGGTTGTTACTTGTTTTAATGCTCAAGATTCGACCTATAGTTTGTCGTGCCGTCAATGAAAGTAATGTTTTAAGATGTCTCACGTGCGTCTGGAGATTCAAATGTTTTTGTCGGAAAATAAATATGTTGTGCATGAAAATTAGCCATGAACTTCACCCTAAAACTGCCGCACACGCCGAAGACGAACGGCATGGTACAACCCGTACTGATGACCCAACAGAGTAAGATGGTAAAATAAGCGGTTGTTTTTGCACGGAATGCCGGATACAGACGCGGTCGACAGATCGCCACGTAACGATTCACGGCCAAACCGGCCTCCGTCCAACTCAAATTCACATACAGGATCGTATTAATGGGCTGCAAAATATTGCAGTAGTAATCCGTTATTTGGATGTCCCGAAGGTTGATCAGCACTCCAGCCGCGGCAGTTGGGAGGGTTATTGCTGACATCAAGAAGTGGGTTAAGAAGAGGTTGGCTAGCAAGTATCCCGATCCGGACTTGAGGCTTCGCACGCGCAACGTCACGATGAGGAGGATGGAATTGTTGGCGATCCCGAAGAGCGCCATGAGGATGGATGTCACGGACCATGCCACGGAGGTGGTGTAGGAATAAATGGATTGTTTTTCCGGACAATGCTCCGAAGAGGTGAACAAATGGCTGGAGAAGTTTGTCAAACTGCTGCAGTTTCGGGACATTTTTCGCGAAAAAGATATAGTATATACGAAAAGATATGGACAGACTGAAATGTCAGCATAAATAGGTGCCTGTATGACGGCAGGAAACTAAAGAGATGAATGTAACCTATTCACCCTTGACTTTTCCTCTAGTCCTGTTCATAATGAGCAACGCAACTGGATACAGGCGCGTAATCTAATTTGTGGATATGGATTTCTTTATTCCCACGTGCGTCATAAGAGAGGGCGAAGGGGTCGGTAATCCCCTGTGGAGTATTCAATGTCTCAAAGGATCTAGCGTATACGTACATGCACACGTAGACATTAAAAACAAATGTGAATTTTGACATGGAAATTACTTCACTACACACGTGCGCGTGCATTTGAGCAGGGCTTAACATAGCGTGCATTATTGCACAAAACATTCGTCATTAAAAATAATTTGTCAATCATTGACTCTGACAAGAACATAATATTTTTGGCAGATAGTCGTCGTACAGACACAGCGCAAGGATTCGCGGGGATCATTTTGATGAGATGGACATCAGCCGGAAGGCGTCGATGACGGAACTGGATCACAAGGTACTTCCGTGATTACACCCCTGCAAGGGTTACGAAATTCCGACTAAACTCCCAACTAGACCGTTGGCGCCGTCGTCGCCTTTGCCGTCACCTTCTCATGCGTGGACTTAGAATCACTTGAAGTTGCTCGAACGCTTCCCGGAACGTTCCATCTGCTAAGCACACGGCAAGTGCAAAACCCATTAACTCTCTGAACACCTAGCCGAATCTTGGCGGCACCTCTTGTAAGCTGCTTGTTTATGTTTATCAGGTGTCTAGACAAGCACATTCACATATCCGTTTGCGAACTGACCGTCCATGTTTGTGTGTGACAAACAGTTGCGAACTCTGAGCAAGGGTTTTCCACCAAATTACGTGCAACAAATATTTTCCGTTCTCTCAATTAACTCTATAAAACTCGATTATTTACGGAATCGGACGATGTATTAAATTCAAATGCGAGTTTCAGCAGGAGGCTATACTAGCTTCCCACGTTTAAAATAAATTCAAAACCAAAAAGGCAACAGACAAACAAGCTATGTCTAATCCTTGGTGCAGTATGAAAAACCATCCACGCCGTTTACCGGTGGTTATCTGTTGAATCTTTCATGTAACGGAAGACTGAACGCGACAGCTTATCATCGAGCTCATTAACCACCATGCACAAGTAACTATTTCTTGTTGTTAGAGTAGCGGTCAACTCTAAGGTAGATCGTTTAATTTGCTCCGTAACTGTAATAGTAGCAAAAAAGTTGAATCGTCCTGATAGGCTTGTGTTTTATCGGTAAAATTCTAGTTTGACAAACAGGGTAGATAATGCGAATTTATTAGACGGAAAAGCAAAAATAAAAATCTAAAGATCTACACCTCAACACAACTGAAAATTTCTGTTTAAATAGTTCAATAAACGTAGGGTCAATCATATATTACACAACGATTAGCTAACCCTAGTACATGAGGGGACAAATTTAGCCCCCTTTCTGGGACGTGGGACACAATAGCGACTTTATTATATGGTGACGGGAACAAATTAAGTCACTTATAGCCATAATTGTCATCCGGACTTTATTCCATAAGAAAATTTGTCCTCCGGGCATTATAATGTCCAGAGCATTGCGCGACTGCGCCATGCACAAGCGCGAGATGCCAACGGCTTTCAAAAAAAAAATTCCGCTGTTCGTCTTTTATCCACACGTTTGTTTCGGATGGTCCGGATCCCAAAGGTTGGTTGGCTCAGATTGGTTCGGTACTCTCAGATTGGTTCGGTACCCCTGGCCGGTTCGGTACATTGAGGTTAGAGGTACACCGGTGCCCGGCACCCTCTTTGTTTACATTCGTTTAAAGTTATTTGCGCTTTTTCATCCCAGCGCTTTTTATGTTATTGTGTGCCCTAAAATCTCCCCAGTCGAGGAAAGGGAAAGTTAAAGTTTTAAGCAAAATAAACTAACATAATTTTGTCAGCTTTTCTGAGGAAATCAAATGGCTGAAGGGGTTTTTCTTGCATGTTTGGTCAATACTTTTGATAAATTAAAACGTTTTCAAAAACAGCATTACTAAGCAATATGTGCCATGACACAAACTCCGTTCCTCAATACATCGACACGAAGACACGAGGCGCTCGATTGTGGAACAAAAACAGACCAGATTATGATAATATTTCGTGTGCTGTGTGCTCGTGTGTTGCTGCACAGAACTTCACGAGGAAATACCGATTTGCTCGGCGAATTCTTAAGTCGTTGGCGTGACTCACACACGATCTCACGATCAGTTGCACTTCGTGTCTTCGTGTCTTCGTTTTCGGAAAAGGACTCTGTGTCATGGCGCATATTGCTTACCAATACTTTAATACAATCCTTTATATGATAATATAAATACGTTCAGCATCTTCTACATTCCACTTCGATTTTTCTTGTATCAAAACTGCAGTATTGCAAAATTTCCTATATTTTCATCCGATGGCAATGGGAAAAACCCTGGAAAACCGATTGGATACTGGAATAAGCGCTTGGGTGACTGATTTGGGAGAGTTAAATGCGCTTTTTTCGATCATATATCACAGCAACAATTCATTTCACGCAGAACGGTTATAAATGCTTCGTTTTATCCGTTCATTTTCGCGGTCCGTCATTACCGGCGCCACCGCAGACTCCAAATATTTAACCTGCACCGGGACGGTCAAAATCTCCCGCGCCAACTCGCGCCAAATCATTGGACTTGTTTGAAAAGGCAAACTAGAACCCTTGCCCCAAGCAAGCGAACCCAGCGCACACTCCGGTGTCTGCGTAAACGACGAACATGTACTGATCGGACTTGAGACAGAATCATACTCAAACTCCGACTCGCCGTCACGTACGACTTCATTGCCCGGCGTCAGCTTTGTAATCAACGCACTCTGATTCGACCGCTCTCTCCCGCAGGAACGCCTCCGTGAGCGAGGTCGAGGTTTCAGCTTCGGTTTCTTCTGAAAGACGCCTTCGTCGTCCATCACCTTAACCAGACAATCCACGTCATGAAGTTCAGGCAGGCAGAAGTCTTTGACCACGGCAGGCGCCTTGGTCCCTTTTAAACTTCCCCGTCGACTACTCGGCGATCTTTGACAGTCACGTGACCGGTCTCTTCGTGACGCCTGGCCGTCATAGTCTCGATATAAGACGGCAGATTTCCTGGAACAGCTCGGGGACCTTCGATCCTCGGTACGTTCTTTCCGATGCGATACAGACGAGCAGTCGTGTCTGCGTGGTATATCCGAACAGGTTGCTTCTTCGGCAGTTCTCTCTCGAGTTAGTTCATCTTGATGCTTTACGTTGCATTTGCAGTCTTTGACGCCCACGTTGTTGATTTTGCAAGAGCAGCCAAGATTGACCGCGTCCTCGGCTGGGCTAACGCGAACGGCTCGACGGTTCGCTTTGAGCTTAGTAGGTTCTGGTGGAGTTCGCTGCACAGAAGTTCGATCGGTTCTAGTGCGGACGTTCAAGTCAGATTCCGACTGGAGGAACGATGCTAGCCGGACAAACGGCGCTGTTTTGGGGGGAACTGTCTGGATGACGTTGCAGGAGACTCTAGGCTTCTCACCCCGTTCTCCTCTTTTGATTTTGCAGCTTAATTTCAGTGCTCGATTGTTCTGAAATAAAACAAAACATTTCACTGAGCCGGTATGTTCCAAATGTCTGTGTCTGTGTCTGTGTCTGTGTCTGTGTCTGTGTCTGTGTCTGTGTCTGTGTCTGTGTCTGTGTCTGTACCTGTGTCTATGTCATTGTCTGCTTTGATGTGCGCGTATGTCAGTGTGTCTGATTTGTCCCTGCCGGAATTTGTATGTCTTTATTTGTGTTTGTGCCTGTGTGAAGTATAATTGCTAAGACCTACCCGTCCGTCGGCGTCCCGAGTTTCGACCGGCAGCAAGAATCTACCCGATCCTTTTTTGGTAAGGCATGTGCTTTCTGGGAGCTCCACGCTCGACTGAAGCCTCTGACTGGTAAACGAAGGCCCCTTGTTTCCGTTCCCTTGAAATTGGTCTCCCGAAGACTGCGTTCTCTCCGTCGAAATGCCTGAGGAATCTCCGGCCATCCTTCCAAACTGATACGGGAAGTCTCTGCTGCCATCCTCGCACGGCTCGATAACCTCGTTATAATTAGATTCCAGCAGACGTGGTTGACGCTGATCGGCGTCCAGGGCGATGGCTAGCAGCTGTTGATTGAGAAGTAGGCCTATTAGTTCGGATTGGTTCTTGAAGTTCTGTTGATAGTAGTAGGCCAGGTCTTTTTGCATTTTGTGAATTTCGGCGGCCTTCTCCCAGTTCTCCACAATATTGGGACAGTTGGGGTCGATGGATACGGCGCATTCTGGGTTGCCGGACCGGTGAAGGCTTTGGAAGAATCGGCGCATCTGCACGACTTCTACCGGAAGTTCTGTCGCCTTGTACATCTGGAAATTCAAATAAGCGGAGTTCGAAGCTTATGTGCAGCCTAACCTGCATAGTTACACTAAACACAGACACAGACACAGACATACAGCTGTGCCGCGGTTACTTTGAGGATCGCTCTTTGGGTTCTAAAAGGCAATATGGGACAATAACGTGTTTCATTGGCTTAGCTGCTGATTGATTTATTGGACTGTCAAAAACTCTATGACACCACACAATCAAACGATCAGATCGGCAAGAATTTTTTTTTAAATGTTGACACAAAAATATACGTACAAAAATATCTGGACCAGATCAACAGAATCGATAAAAACACTCTTAATATCGTGGATAAACTAGTGGAAAGAGTTGGAAAGATGCCGAAGTCCCCTTTGGGAAGAGGACGAAATCAATAGAAGCGACAACAATGCCTTTAACATATGCAGTATTGTGACTAACATCAATCAAAACTCATTTGATGCCTTTTACCCCCATGGCCTACCAGAAGCCAAGGAGCGACCCTCAAAGTAACCGCGGCGCAGCTGTAAACATGGACACAGACACAGCCCCAGGCACAGGCACAGACACAGACACAGACACAAACACAAACACAAACACAACACAGACACAGACACAGACACAGACACAGACACAGACACAGACAAATTGGCACAGACAAACTGGCACAGAAATCAGTTCTTAACAAGATCTCCGAGAGGAAAAGAAAAGCACGCAAATGGCGCCATTACCTCTTCCGTGTAAGACCTCACAAGGCCGTCCATCGCGCACTTTTGCTGGCGAATTCTCTCCAACTCATTCCGCGCCAGCCGTGCCTGCCTCTTACGGATCTTCTTCTCCAAATCCCGCAACTCCAGCCGCCGTTGCTCATTACAGCTCTCCTGCACCTCGCACTCCTGCTGCTGCACCTGAATCAGCTGCAGCCGCTTCCGCTTGCACTTCAATTGTTTCTTGAACTTTGCCAACACCGCGGGCTTCTTCTCCACTAGCTCCTCCAGGTGCTCACACTGTGCGATCTGTCCCGCCCGCATCACCAAAATCCCGCAGAACAAATCGTTGATCTGCCCGGTCCGCATTTCCTGTTCATCCTCAAAATCGCGGTGTTCCAACAAAATTCCCCGTTTTTGCGCCCTGATTTGATCCATTATTTCACAGTGCATTTTTGCGATTTCCGCTTTGAAGTTCTGCTTCCGCAGTTCGAGCTTGTTAACGGCCTCCTGCAGGCCAGGCGTGTCCCTGTCCACCTGGAAGAGCGCTGTTTAGGTACAGTAATATGCAGAAAAATTCATATCGAACGGAGATTTTCGAATTGAAAAAAATTTTAATTGGTTCGCCATTTATAGGAGGGAAGAAAAGTTTTCTTCGTACTTTATTTAGAAACAAATAGCAAATAATTCTTCTGCATAAACAGAAAAAAATCTGTATAAATGAAAAAACCGTTTTTTAATTTTTTCAACTTTTGCGCTGTATTAAGCAAACAAATTATGTTCATTTCACATCAATCTATCAGACACTGTCAACGACAAACTGTACCTGACAGTGACCCAGTTGGAGGACGCGAAATTCTTCGCGGGACCTTGCAATGGTCTCTGTTAAGTTAAGCTCTTCACAAGTGAGCGCCTTGACGTCTCGCTCGAGGGCGGACTCATCGCAGCAGCACAATTGTTCGGCCAGGCGTTGCAGGACGGGAGCTTTGGTGTTGCGCAGTGCGTGTGTCAGGTCGTCGTAGTTGATGCAGTTTTCGACGTCACGAAAAGTCTGGCGGATCGAGTCCCAGCCTTGCATGATCAATGCGCCCCTCAGCTAAACTCATGTTAAAATTGCACCAATTAAGTCAAATTGATTGTAAATGGCGCTTCGATTCGAATGCATTTGAGGAAGCCTGTGGCTGCGTCGGTATGGTAACCATACCGAACAGGCAAGGTAACCATACCGAACAGGCAAGGTAACCATACTGAACACACTTGCAAGCTCCCACTCCTCGGGCCTGTTGTTAGTGTTGTTTAAATAGCCTTTTCTAATTTAAATTAAATTAAAAATACTCGCGTGTTCTTTGGCGAAATTAAATGAAATACTGTTTACAATGAAATAAAATGACCTGAGCGTAATTCTAATTAGTGTTTAATTTACTAATCAAACATATCCATTAAAACTGAAAAATGCAGATTCTAATATGAGTATTAGTGTATTAAAAAAACCAAATGGTACAAAGGGCGTCGTTTTCATTCATTGTTCATCATCAACTTTTCTTGCTTAGTAAAGAGAGAGCACAAAGTCCTCTACGATACGATACAGTGAGTCCATATTTTATTTGCCAGAAAACCACTCAAGTTAATATGTATGATAAGTGATGACCGATGAACCGCTTTCATTACCGAGGTTGCTTTGGGGCTCGTACCACCCCGCCCAAGTACTGGGCATGGTGGTGGTGCAGTCCCCCGGTGGGGTGTTTTTATCCACTTCCTCCAGTTTGCCCTCCTTTTGGACGTAACAGTAGGGCGAAATGATGTCTTCTCCGGTCCAGTGCGTGGGCACAGTACCAGCCCGGGGACCACCAGCAGCCGCACATGTCGCGCGGGTCCTTTAGCACTTGGCCCCGCACGTATTTTCCCGTGCAGCGGTGCAGATCAATCTGGTTTGGACACAAAGAATGACAATATTGAGCGAACGCAAAGCGCGAGCGAATTTTCAGCAAAAATCAACAAATCAACTGCATTATCTCATTGGAATGGTCAAATGTTGAAATTCCGCAAATAATAACGTAAGTCAGCAATCAACCGACTTATTCTGGACGAGGTTCTTAGTCAATCTTACTGAAAAGTTAACCTCTCTTAAACCCCTCCGAAAATCGAGAACCCCGATCGAATTTGATCTTTTCTAACCTTGCCATTTTTTTATTTAAAGAACCACGTTTTATTTTAAAAGTCGCAATCCACGTTTCGGGTAATATTGATCGATATTGTACGCACTAGTCTATAACGATTGTAGGTGAATTCAATATATCCCTCCAGATTGACCTGCACCGTTGCACGGGAAAGCACGACGATACGCCGTTCTCAGTGCTAGCCGAGCGCAGCCGCTCGGAACAGAGGCAGGACGCACGGAACTGAGGCAGGACTCACGGAATCTGTGCGGCTGCTGGCGCGGAATATTCTAGGGTTACTACTGTTCCCCTTACAAGGCCACCTACGATGACGTGAACTTGCGCAGCGCACCGTACTGCTGGACGCAACGTGAGGAGGGCTCAGTGGAGGGCGTGGGGAAAGACTATCCCTTCTGCCAGACACGCCGATTGCACCATGCGCCACGCCGTGCACCTCACACATGTGGCAACGTTCCCAAATGGACATCTCAAGAGTCGATTATGCCTCATCCCCGCTGATTTGCATCAAGCTTGAGCGGATTGTTCAACTCCGTTCACTTGTCCGTGATTGGTCCATTGGTTTTTGCGTGAGAGGCTATGCTACCTTGCTTGATTGAAATGATAATTTCGGTGTAAAAAACTTTCAAGTCAATAAAGTTTAAGTGAGTCTCAATGAACAACCAAGCGATCGACGGAACGTGTATTCGGGCCGGATCTAATTGACCCTTGAGACCCCATATATATACAGTATATAGAAGTACTTAAAAAATAGTATTTATTTTATGGAAAGAATACCGATCTTGTACTGCGGCCGCTATTTTCGTACAGAATGTTATCTGGCAGAGTTTTAGTTCAGGTGCTACGGTTCGAATATATACAGGAATGCCCGTAGGGCCTGGTGCCAAACTGATTGATGCAGTGGCGGATTGAGGTTGCTTTGAGGGGACGGCCAGCTTTCTGGAGGGTTGAAAAATATGTCGCCCATCCTTCGGCCTGGGCATAAAAAAAGTCTGAAGTGATTGACATCAAATCATCACAGTGAGGGGGGGGGCTTGCCTCACTCACTCACTATACGCCCACGATGCATGGGGTAGGTTAACTATATACACCGTACTAATACATATACTCTATACTCTATAATCTGTACGGGTGACTATACGGAAAGAGGTACTGTACTGTCGCGATTCTAACGGCCGTTTTTTGGCCCTACCAGTAAATTACGACCCCCGGATCTGGGCCGGGCTGGAATCGAATCCCTGACGTCACAGAGTCTTGCACGGGGGAGGCGGGGTTAAGCTGGCCGTTAGAATCGCGACAGTACAGTATGTTAAAGTTAAAATTGCAGGTGGGGACAGTTCTGATTTGAGAAAAAATTAAAAGTCCCGGGAGCAGTCTTGTTTGCTACTATTTCATTAATTGTGTTTTAATTTTAGTTCCATTTTTTATTTAGTTTAAAATTATTGTTTTAGTTTTTAGTTGGAATTTAAGTGTTAAATTTTGGATTTAAACGAGATTTATTTAAAATTCAAGTTCCCCCAGGCAACAGTTCGAGCAGTTCGAGCAGTTCGAATTAACGAGCCAGCAGTTGTCCCAGTCCTACCCCTGTTGAGTCTCCGCGAACCGAATACTGTGATGGGTTTTGATGGGAACATGGAGACGAGTAGTCCGATCGTATCAAGTTGGAGTTTCCAGTCCGATCGTATCATGTCACTCGTTAAGCTTGGGGTCAAACGCACAACTGTTACTCTGCAGATCTGCGGATAACACTGTTTACCGACAACAAATCTCTCCGACGTCGGGGGCACAGCGAGTGTCAAACACATCTGACCCTTCTACACACGTGGCCACAAAATAGCGCTGACTAAGTTAAAAGCAAGGTTTTACCAAGCAAATGAGGGTGGTCAAAGTTTGAGCCAATATGAGCCACAGCGTGCTACTGCTTTTGTCATCGCTTGATTTCTTGATTAAGTTTTCACCAACAAACGAGAGACTCATCCGAGAACTCTGGAACGACATCGTCACTCTTGAAAAGATCCTTTGTTGACTTTTGTTTTGTTTTGGCGAACACTTAATCAAGAAATCAAGCGATGAGAAAAGCAGTGGCACACTGCGGCTATAATTGGCTCAAACTTTGACCACCCTAATCTGCTGGCACCCAGTAAAAGTTGGTTTTAACTTGGTCAGCGCTGTCTTGTGGCCACGTGTGGACATAATGCACTACTTATCTTTCTGTGCCAGAGAAAGAAACTGTCGGGGAATGATGTTAGGTGATGTAGCGTGTGGTTTTCTTTATTCCGTTTTGTTCCCCGAAGCCTTGAATTATACTAATCCATTCCTCGCTGACCACAGTCGTTCTCATTTGTTTCCGAAATTCACTTAACTGCGACACCTCGAGAATGATCAATCGGTTGTTCCTATTGGGTATCTGCGTCCTGGCTAGTTTAAGCGTATTCGCAGAGGGTTTAGTGAGAAATCATCCCGAGGAAGAGCAACATTTCATCTCCGGGTCCTTATCCAAAATGGAGCGACTGCTAATGTCCTCTCTCAAGGCTTCGGTTCGTTAATCTGTGCCGTAGTTTTCAGGCTGCTTCACATGTACAATTCCTGCGCAGTCGTGAGTACACCTTTGTTTCTTTTGTTGGATTTCTTGCAGTCGGAAAAGTCCAAGCCCACGACTGATGATCGCAGACGACTAGGTCACTTTTCTTGGTCTTCATGCGGTGGCACGAGTGATGCCTTCCACATTGCCAATTTGACCCTGTCACCGGATCCCATCAAACTCGGCAGTAAGCATTTGGACTGTCTAAGATGGATGAATAAATTGTAAATATTAATTGTATATATAATAAATAAATAACGAATAAATAAATAATTGTAAATATTGATTATATATATAATAAATAAATAAATGTAGATATTAATAATATATAATAAATAAATAATTGTAAATACTAATAAACATGTAATAAATAAATAATGAATAGATTTTAAATATAATTATAGTGCATATAATTAAGTTGTAAATATAGATTGTTAATATTCCAACCGCAGAAAGTGTCTGTAAATTGGCTCGCATTTTTCACGAATAAAAAGGCAGATCCCTGAAATGACTTTGCATCCCTGGCTTTATTCTGCTTTTCTTCTTCCCCTTTTTCAGATCCCATCAAAATTACGGCATCCGGCCAAATCACACTTGAGCTTGGCTCTCCAATAGAAGTACGTTTAATTCTGGCATACACGCGGCATATCGAACCAATCCCAGTGTGATCAATCCATTTGCACCGCCCCCGCACAGGTCGATGTCCAGGTCCAGAAGAAGGTCTTCGTCTGGGTCTCATTGCCGTGCGTCGACGACCTCGGTACGTTCATGCCAAAGGATTGACACATTAGCGCGGCTTCGTTCAAAATCAGCCCCTATACTGCATGTTCCTTTTTGTTCTGCCAAACACAGGAAGTTGCAACTACCCGGATGTCTGCGCTCGGCTCCCACCACCGCCGTGTCCGCAGCCGTTGATTGAGGCGAATCTCCCCTGTACCTGTCCAATCCCAACTGTACGCGCCATGCAATTCTAAGTTTTGTACTGTTGGCTACGGTGTGACTGCCAGACAGAGGGAGACTGAAAAACAGACACACAGAGGCAGACAGAAAGGTAGACAAAGAGAGACAGACAGACATGCAGACAGGGAGACATACAAACAGACTGGCAGACAGACAGACAGACAGACAGACAGACTGATAGACAGACTGGTAGACTGAGAGACAGACTGGTAGACAGACAGACAGACAGGCGGACATGCGGACAGACAGACAGACAGACAGACAAGCAAACAGGCAAATAGACTGAGACAGAGATAACCGGAAAAGATCATCCACCTGATTTTGTGAACTTTCAGGGTACGTATGCGGTGAAAGATCTGGAAGTGGAGTTTGACACGAGGAAGTTTCCCGGCTGGCTGACGGAAGGTATAGTATCTCTAAAGAAAGAAAAGCCCATTCACACAAACCGCTCAGTAATGTTTGACATCCTTTATTTTACGCCCAGGCGATTTCAAGGCTCACATTGAGATGAAGAAGGGCGGGCAGTCATTTGCATGTTACGACGTGGAGCTCAACATCATCAGCTGAGGACGCCTGAGAAGCCTCAAAATATTACACAATTCCAGAAAAACGTATTCAAAAATTCTTTCAACTAGAAAATGAAGATGTTTGTGTGTGCCTCTAACCGGAATGCTAAATTTGTGACTAAATAACAGATGAATGAATCGAAAACAAAATTCACTTTCCTACAAAAGAAATCACTAGACGTGATGGCTTAGTGTCTGAAGAGGAGCCACTCCAAGCGACCGAGCGACCTCATTGGAATGCGTAATCTGATTGACATGGTAAGGAATTCCACCCAACTCTTCGCATTTCGCCATATGTTGTCGCTCTGGGTCTCCTGCGACGAGGACCGGTTTCTTGGGATCAGCCTAAAAAGAGTAGACATCGTGAGCTTACATTCTCTATAACAAGTATTGCATAAGGCAGTAAAATACCGCCTCAAGATAGCGCAAGATGTTCAGGAATGCAGAGAGTCGTTCGGCGAAATTATTCCCAAAGCAGCCGGGATCGATCGCGCCGAAACATTGACCCTGTGACAAAATATCGAGAGAGCTGTCTAAGTCCATTCATTTGTCTGTTGGTTTGTCTGTCTGCCTTCCTTTCTGCCTGTCGGTCGGTCGGTCGGTCTGTCTGTCTGTCTGCCTGTCTGTCTGTCTGTCTGTCTGTCTGTGTCTGCCTGACCGTCTGTCTGTATGTCGTTGTATCTGACAGGTGTATGTGTCTATCTGTCTGCCATCACGCAATTTAGCCATTATCCTGCGAATCCAGCCTACGTCTTACCAGATTAGCTTCCGTAGACGGATTCTGCCACGATCGGACGAGCGGGCCAAACGCGGCGTCCCCCAGAATGCCGCAGAAAATCTCCACCAAGACGTTCAATCCGTAGCCCTTGTAGCCGCCAGAGGCCTCTCCGCCTATCAGGATGACGTTGCCGTTAGTTTCTCTCCGTCATCAGTTAGAGAAACAGTGTCGTGCTAGACCATACCTGCGATAGGAAGCAGTCCACCGCCGTGATAAATCTCGGCCGGATTCGACGTCTCCTTGCCGTTTTTATCGACACCCCATGTGAGGGGAACTTGCTGGCCAGTCCGCATGGCTAGCTCGACTTTGCCGATTGCCACGGTCGTTGTCGCCATGTCTAAGGCAAAGTAATCCCCGTTCGCCGCGGGTGCCATCACACAGAAAGCATTGGTTCCGAGCGCTGTCTAAAACAGACAAACTCGATATCCCCTTATATCTCAAAGATTCTTGCACTTTTGTGCGTCTGTCTGTCTGTCTGTCTGTCTGTCTGTCTGTCTGTCTGTCTGTCTGTCTGTCTGCTGTGCTGTCTGTCTGTCTGTCTGTCTGCTTGACTGCCTGTCTGCTTGTTTACATGCCAAATATAATATGGCTTCACTTTTCGAAAAGATTCCCCGAACCTGCTTTGCTCTGGTCGGTACGGCCAACGGGCTGGTGTTTGTGAAAGAAAACCCGATCAAGCCGGAGCGGATTGCCTGGAGTCCATAATAACCAGCAATGCCATAGTGGTTTGAGCCTGAAATAGGAGGCATTGATGCTCCACACAAACTAAAACGCGAACGAGATCTCAACGAACAGACAAAGTCCAAGTCTTAAACGTACCTCGAGCGGCTACCCAACCGATGCCGGTGTCTTTGGCCTTCCTAATCGCCAGGTCCATCGCAAAATTCCCCACAACGGGTCCTGGTGAAGAAAACACAATAAGTGAGTAAACAATCGCACTTGCAAATCTTACTAAGCCATCCTTTGTTAAAATTTAGGCCCGCCTCAGATGCCTGAATATGTTTACAGCTACTAAATACTTACCCATTAAGTTGTTGCCGTCCACGAGAGCCGTCGACACTGTCTCCTTCAAGATGCAAGGCACGCCGGACAAATTGGTCAGGTTCTTTTTCAAGTCCCCCAAATACATATCTGCAACCAAAACGAAAACATCTCTTGGTTCAGGAAATAAAACATCTTCAGTTTGGGGGCAACTGTAGCATAATATCCGTGGATTGATTGATATATTGCTTGAGATCCGGATTAAAGTCAATCATTACATCAATCAATCAATCCGTGGGTTGATTGATATATTACTTGAGATTCGGATTGAAGTCAATCAATACATCAATCCATCAATACATCCTTTAGTTGATTGATTGATTGCTTCAGATCCGGATTAAAGCCAATCAATACATCAATCCATTATTCGATTGATTGATTGATTGATTGAGATCCGGATTGAAGTCAATCAATACATCAATCAATCACAAGCCAACTATGAAGGAACGATACTGCCGTATGTCTGCCTCAGTGCATGTCCCATGAAATGCAAGCGATTAAGCACCAACCAATTCGATTGAGGCCGTGCGAAAAGTGTCCTCGATAATCGCCAGTGACCAAGACGTCGGCCAGTTGCTCGGCGTGGGAAGTGTTCACGCCGCCTTTGCGGACACATCGCTCGATGAAGCTCTTCGCCTCGTCCATCGCAACCACCACTCGCTCCGGCTCGATCGCGGATTTTTCAAGTTCGGCGGGCCTTGTTTGACTTGCCAAGTTACTGGCATACCGACGAACAATCTCCGTGCAAGCCTTCGTGGGCGCTGACCGAGTAACGAGAAGACGGGAAGAAGTCCCCATCCTGCCGCGGTCTCAAAACTAGTTCTGTAACGTAAAACAAACCCTTGCACTCCGCAGAAACACGCAAACGATAGCTCAATGATCAATAAATCCTCCGGAAACGAGTGCGCGGCGAAGACCTGATGGGCTCGGTTGGAATCAAGATTTCCTCTCAAGGATGAAGTGCTGCGCAGTGCGGCGTGGCGCTGCAAACGGAGATCCCTTCGCCACGAACAACTCTGACGATAACTAAAAATGCATGCAAATTACTCTTTGCTTGCCTTTAATAAAGTTGTACAAAATTCAGAAATCAACAAGTGTTTGTTTTTGCCACGACGAATGAATGAACGAACAGCTGATGCGAAGCTAGGGGTCCGAGAGGTGTGGCCTAGGGGCACTTTTTACGCAAGGGTGGGCACTTTCTACGCAAGGGTGGGCACTTTCTACGTAAGGGTGGGCAATTTTAGCGGAAATTTTCCTTGATTTTTGCTCACTTATAGAAGTTGCACCTGTTGAACTTG
Source organism: Hypsibius dujardini (assembly GCA_001579985.1). Lineage (NCBI taxonomy): Eukaryota > Metazoa > Tardigrada > Eutardigrada > Parachela > Hypsibiidae > Hypsibius > Hypsibius dujardini. The sequence continues at coordinate 5,320 of LRSR01010140.1, read as the reverse complement.
TTGAAATAGGTGGGACTTGTTGTAGATAGAGAGCGCCAACTTAAGCCTAGCTGACATGTTTATTCCTATGGCGCATGAAATAGTGGATGCTGCAAAACGGTACGCCGTCAAATGCCTCGGCAAGTGTCGCATGTGTCTGTGCGTGGCCAATCCATCAATCAATCCCACAGTGAAGCACACAGGCTTAGACATTCTATTTTGTCCTTCAGCAATCAACGAATCAAACGATCCATTTTGTAATCAGCGCTAATCAGCGCACCACCGGCCAATTTGAATATATTTGTCTGCTCAGGTTTCTGCCTGTCTGTCCGTTTCTTTGTCAGTCTGCCAGTCTGTTATCGTTTGTCTGTCTGTCCGTCCGTCCATCCGTTTGTCTGTCTGTCTGTCTGTCTGTCTGTCTGTCTGTTTAGGAATCGGTCTATCCCTCTTACCTCCAATCCCGTCGAAACTCCCGTCATGCCATCCACGCCTGTATTTCACCAGCATCAGTGCTACGTGTGCTCTCACTTCACTGCCTCCCAGCCGAATTTCATTGTCCACCTTCGAGGACCTGTCCATGCTGCCAACTGCGGTGGCCGCATGGTTGGCAGTAACTCTGGCGCTTGCCTGAAGGGCACCTACAACGTCACGGGAATCAACAGTCATCTCGAAAAGCATGGCTACCACTTGGTGAAAGACTGTCAGCCGGCATGTCTACTGACGTTGGGTAGCATTGCCATACACGTCCTAGACGACGTCGAACAAGGCCCAACCGACTCTCCCGAATTGAGCCGATAATCTGCTTATCCACTTCCGTCATTCTTCTTGACGAAGTTATTCTTGTTTGTCTGTACAGTAAACTGTTCTTCCTCCGTTCCGCCAGGCCCAATACTGTCGTCCAAAACCTTTAATTCCTACATCCCAGCAGTTTCCACTGCGAGCGAGATCTTCCATCACATTCACGACTCCTTGTGATGTGATATCAACCGCACATGCTCAATGCCGACCTGAATCGGTCTCCTCGTTCCGTTAAAGCTGAATTCTCACTGCCGATCCGAGGGGTCATTCTTCCCTACCTCGTCGACCGACCTTTCCGTCTAAAGAACTCTCAACTCTCCATCACGCCCCAAACTTTACAGACTCGGAAATATGCCAGAGCATCAAAGCGTGCAAACCACGAGTCAGAAAGAGCCGCTCCGACAAACTCTCCACTTAAAAAATGACAACGAAAGTCCCCACGCAAGCTCAATCAACAGCGACTGGTCGTTTCCAAGAGCACAGGTATAACAAGGATGATAAGTTAACATTCAAGACGACCACCGCCGGTGATGAAATGTCTAGTAGCCAGCGACTTCTTGGTGTTGCTGCTGATGCTGCTGGTTCCCGCCGCCGTGGTGACGTTGTCCGCCGCCGCCGTGGTGATGCTGACCGCCCCCGCCGCCGCCGTGATGCTGCCGATCCTGGCCGCCGCCGCCGTGCTGGTTCCTGCGGTCCTGCCAGCCCTTGTTGCCGCCGCGCTGGAACGTGGGATTCTTCATCTCCAGCATGCGCTCGTTGCTCTCGACAAACTGCGTGAGCTTGTCCGCCAGCTGCAGGGACAGCTGCTGCACGCGGCTCGGCTCCGTCCGGTGCATGATGACCGTCTGACTCGGCTCGTCCACCGACGCCGCGAGGTCCTCGCTGACAATCATCTTCCCGATCAGGCTCAAAATATCCTGAGAGGAAAGAATAAATTGCAAGACACTACATTAAAAATTACCATTATCCAAGGTCAATTTTAAACGGAAAAATATAAAACATAATTTTGAATTATGACTTCAAAAGAAACGATTCGAGTTGGTGATTTCCAATAAAAATAAACGCAACTTGAATTAGAAGTTCACTGAAACTGAAAACGATCTGATTTGTGATTTGAAACGAAAATAAGAAGACTTGTGCTACCGACTTTCAGTGTAATGCCAGGCCAAACTGATCTGCATCATTTTCAAGGGAACGATAAAGTCCAGGTCCCCGGGCATTTAGAACAACCCTCACAAACTTCTGAGAATTTAACTAAATTAAAAAAAGAACAGTCGAACAAATTCATCACACTGCCGTTATGTTCCATAAGAAATGAGAAAACCAACATGACACACACTATCCGAGTCAAGCCATTTAGCTCCTTCCTTACGCACTACCGGAGGTAAATGGCTCAACTCCAGTGGCGCCATCTTGCGGCCCCAAAAACCAACATGACACACTACCCGAGTCAAGCCATTTAGCTCCTTCATTAGGGAACATTCGATAATGACGTCAGCGCCTTTTAGGGTATGGGGGGGGGTTGTACTTTGATGAGGAGGTCTGACGCCAAGTGGGTGGGGGCCCTGACGTCAGCATATATCGTTTCGATTTTTCGCCAATTCTCTGTCTCTGCTAAAGTTTTTATCTTCATTGAGCTTTCTGTGGTATTCTTCATCAACTCAACGGAAAAATTCGAAGGAAGCGATGGCGCTTAAACAGGTAGATTAGAAGTGCAATCTTGAGTTTGTGGCAAAGTTGTCGAACGCAACTAGCCAATACTTGCCAATATAACTTTCAAGCCCTGACGTCAGGTCGGCTCGAACTGATGTCAGGGCTTGAAGAACAAGGGGGGTCTAAGCTTTTCTGACGAGCTCTGACGAAAGGGAGGGGGGTACGGTCGCCTAATATCAGGCGCTGACGTCATTCTTGTATGTTCCCTTACGCACTACCCGAGGTAACTCCTCCGGTGGCGCCATCTTGCGGCCCAAAAGAATCTCACCTCTTTGCTCAGCTCAAACATCTCGCTGAGTGTCTGCACGGAGATGGCGTCATAGAATGCGCTGTTGGTGAACATGAAGCACCGCAGACTGCTCTCCTGGATGCGTCGCGCCAACACGGTGCGGATCTTCTCGGGCTCGTAGAAAAAGTCCCACACCCGCTTGTTGAGCTTCTCCGACAGGACAAACTCCTTGCAGCGCCGCCAGTCGCCCGTCTTCATGGCCTTACTCGCCGCGATCACATACTCCGGCAGGGTCTCGGGCGGACCGCTCAGCGCGTGCCGCTCGCTCTGCTTCATCGAATGGTAAAAGTACTTGCTGATGATGCGCCGGCGTTGATCGTTCTCATGCGCCGCCAGATACGGCACCTGCATAATAAATTATTTAATGTACAACTATATTTTAAACTGAAAAAAATCTTAGAAACTCTGATTAAATTAATTATATATATTAATTTTAATAAAAATGAATATAAAATTATAGAAATTGATATTTAAACGAATACAATAATAAGTTTTTTCTTTTAAATCCAAGAAACCCGAACTTGCCATCACGTTAAGTTCCTTTTAAACAACAATAACGGGTACCTCAATAAACATGGCCGAGACGAGGTAGACGCACTCAAGCACGTCCAGGTTGATGTGCTGGTGAAAGGGGACTTGACGGCGCTTTTCAATCTTCTCCTGTTCGGCGGAACGTTCGTGCTGACGCACCGGGAGGAGACCCTGAGCGAGGAGCTCTTTGGGCCGGCCGCTGCTCTGAATGTCCATCAGGGCGTTATGGGCCTCGTTGATGTTGCCTATGACAGAAATGGGATGGAAAAGGACTTTACATCAATCAATAAGAGGTAAGACAAACAGACCGGAAGGAATCCTGACAGACAAGCCAAATAGGTTGACAGACAGACAGACAGATACAAAGAGACAGCCATGTAGATGGAAGACATGCAGATAGAATAGACAATCAGACAAACAAACAGACAGACCGACAAACAGACATACAAAGAGACAGACAGACAGACAGACATACAGACAGATAGAGAGACAGATAGATACACCTCGCACGGAAAACGCCCGATCACGTCCCCAACATACCTTGGCGGAATGCACTAATGCCCAACTGGACCATGGCGCGGTTGTAAAGCACCTGCGTAGGCGGATCGGCCAAATGGATTGTCTCCTGGGTCTTAGACATCAACATCAAGTCACGTGCGGCGTACCACTCGTTGTGCAGCGCCAGGTGGTAGACACGCATTAGGATGGCCCGCAAACGAATACGATCGGTGTCGTCGTTGTTGTAGATGTAAGCGCACAGCTTGTCCATCACATCGAGGGAGGACTCCCCGGCGAGGGGGCTCTCAGACCGCTGGGCGGCCAAGAACTTGCTGTCGATCTTGTAGTAAAGATGGCTGATGCGGCGCTCGTAGATGCGGCAGAGGTCCGCGCGGTCCGCGTCATGCGATTCCAGATAGTACTGTCATAGATAAAGAATGGCATTACTGATATGTGGGTCATCCTGCACGCAGTGCACTGGGCATAGACAGAAAAAGGCACACAGGGAAAGCGTGACGGAAAGGATTAGCTGGAAGACACACAAATCAACAATCAGACAGACAGACAGACCAGACCGACAGGCAGACATACTGTACACTAGACTTGAGTGTTAGGCAGAGAGGCAGAGAGGCAGACAAACAGACAGACATGCAGACGAATGTAAAAATAGGCAGTCATCTAGCCAGAAATAGACAGTCGGACAACGACAAGATCGATAGACACCAAAGAGCCAACCACATACCTGCATGCGTTCAATGATATTGCACACTTTCAGTTCGCTCTTCAGGTTCTCGACATAATCCGGTGAGTGCGCGTCACAGTTCTGCAGAACCTTGACAAACTCCTCATCCATCCGTTCCACCAAAGCCAACGGTAGCCCATGCACTCGCAGCGGACCCGCGGTAACGTCGTAATTCTCTTGTTCCTCCTGCACCTCGTCACCCACTTCGACCTCACCGTGCTCGTTAAGGTAGGTCAGGAGGTCGGTGATGCCGTCCAGCAGGCGCTTCCACATGTCCGACTTCATGTTGGCCGCCATGTTGGGGTTATAATCGAAGACGGCAGAGACGAGGGCCATCCGCAGGCGAATGTCCATGGCAGCCCCGAGTCCGGCGCGCCCGGATACGACGCGGAGCTCCTCGATGAGCTCAATCTGAGGGAGACAAAATGACCGACGGTCATTCAGCTCGGTAGAAAAACAGGCATACAGACAGGTAGTCCGACAAAAAAAAAACAAAGGCAGACAGACATTGATACAGATAGACAAAACTAGACAGACAAGTTTACAAATGAACAACCAGACAGCCAGACAAACAAACTAGACAGAAGGACAAGCAGACAGACAGATATACGATAGACATGAAAGGTACAACAGACAGACACACAGACACACAGACAGACAGACAGACACACACACAGACAGAGAGACGAACAAACATAAAGAGTGATGCACAAACAGTTAGGTAGGCAGTCAAGAATGCATGTCAGAGGAATCCATCCACGTACTTGTTC